>CM067532.1:7059641-7197141 GCA_034509925.1 Hirudinaria manillensis | reverse complement strand
CCGACTTATTATGTTAAAATATTCATAATTTCCTCTTCCAGTTATGTTTACATACCCCTCGTTCCTGTCGGTCTCCTGGAAGTGCTCAGCACTCCGACTCCATTCATAGCAGGAGTGCACACGTCCCACAAACCCGATCCTTCCGAATTGGTTTGTTGCTGATTAGCGGTTTAATTGATTTAATAATATTTGATCTTAATAACATTACATCACCGTCGTCTTCGTCATCAGTATCATCATCATCGTCACCACCACCACCATCATCATCATCATCATCATCACTAAGATGTCATTAGACAACATGTCGAGTCGACATAATTGTTTATTTTCAGTTTAATTTTTTTTATATTTGATAAAAAATTAAAAATTACGACCGATTACATGCCTTGTTACAGCTGGACGTGGTCGTGGCCGACTTGGACGGTGGGAGTCTGAAGATCCCGGACAACGTTCAAATCCCGCTGATGCCGCAACCGATGCTCGATAGGATGAGGATCAGCCTGCAACAGGTGCCCCTTCCGATTCTCTCCGAATTAACTCGTCCAACGAATAAATTAACCAAGAATAAATTAACTCGTTACACGTTTATCCGCTCATCGCGACTAATTATTCATCAAGTAATTATTCATCAGCAGTCACGAATCCCAGACTTTGAGGAGTCGATGGAAGCATTACGTGATTAGCATATTATATTTGGCACATTATAATTAATGCATCTGATTGATTGATTGATTGATTGATTGATTGATTGATTGATTGATTGATTGATACCATGCTGCTTGTTTCAAGTTACTCAATGGTTGCAAATTGGAAGAATTAGTTTTATAAATTGTTGTTATAAATGAACAAATTGAATATTTAAGTTAGTAATTAAATAGCATTTATTTACATATGCATGACAAGATATATTAACATATGGACTTTTGTCTTAAAAATGAATTTTTATATTATTTAAAATCCTGTTTTACAATCAATCAATTAGTTAGTTTATTCTTATAATTTACAGGTATTATTATTATTATTATTATTATTATTATTATTATTATTATTAATGTTGTCATCATTGTTGTGGCAGTTTATTATTATAATTGTCTTTTAGCTGCACGACTTAACCATTAGTCATTAAGTCTATAATAAACCCAAGGTTACAAACTAACGATGATGATGACGACGACAACGACGAGGACGACAACGACGAGGATGACGAGCCCATTAATGATTTCAAAAATAAACCTGCACAACTTAAAACCTTTTTTTGCAGATCCTGAGACCAGATCTTGGCCTGGCAGATTTGGCTTTCGTGACCTCAGCTTCAAAGCCCTCACAACTTGACTTCCTTGTTAGTGCACTCTTTGAAGGTTTTTAAATAATTAAGAGCTGACCCACAAGTGCCAATCGTGGGTGACTAAAGCTTTAAAGTAGTTTGTGGTGATGAAGATGAAGATGATGATGGTGGTGGTAAAGTGGGTGATGATGGTGATGGAGTAGGTGATGGTGATGGAGTAGGTGATGGTGATGATGATGGTGATGGAGTAGGTGATGGTGATGATGATGGTGGTAAAGTAGGTGATGCTGACATTGGTGAAGTAGTTGGTGATGATGATGATGGTGATGGTGATGGTAATATGAATGGTGAAGGACTTAAAAAGGTTCTGGCAGTTTTTATTTCTCAGCAAAAGAAATGCTCATAAAATAAACAAATGATCAAACATTTTGGTGTTTGAAATTAAAATTTGAACTAAAAAGAAAATAAATAAATAAACAAATATTTTTTTTGCAACTCAGGACAAGGAGATAAGAGCGGTGTTTCTGAGGTTCTTTGCTGAGTTGTTCTGCAGTTACAGGTCTTGTCTCAATCTCATCAGGATTCATCCAGAACCTGTCATCACTTTCCACAAGGTGTCTTTCAGTTGTCATCTCCTCCTCCTCATCGTCGTCATCATCATCATCATCATCGTTGTCGTCATCTTCATGGTCGCCATTATATCAGTGTATCGATTCGTATCGATCGTTGTTAATAAAAGGAAGTTTGAAAGTTACTGTGCTTTGGTGAATTAATGGCAGTTCCTATGTCGACAAAAAGTAACGACGTTTAACAATAACTTTGGTGACGACGACGACGACGATGGCATGGAAAATGTGACGAGACAATATTGAAATAAGAGACATGAGAACAGGTCATGACATCATCTCTTGAACATTTTCCAGGCTTTGTTCCTCGGTCACAGGGGTTTGATGGATGATGATTTCACCAGAAGAGTCCTGGAGTCCATGTCTTTCAATGCCTTCGTCATGGAAAGGGGTCCTCCTTACAGGATCTGCGACATATTTGATGACGTGAGTCATAATAATAATAATAATAATAATAATAATAATAATAATAATAATGATGATGATTACGATGACGATGATGGTGGTGATGATGGCACTGTTGTTTATGCTCTTTGTGTGATGATAATTGCACCATATTCCACCTTCCACGTCATCTTTCTCTGTTGGATGTTTGCTTCCTTGTAAATCATAAACAAGCGCCTGGTCAGAACTTGTAGGCCAACGTTGCTAACCACTTGAACTTTAAATTAAAACCATCATCTTGAAATTTCTACATGAATTATGTTAATACATCTCATCATTATTATTATTAGTAACAGCTCGTTTGCATATGATTTATGTTTGAACAGTTTGTCACTCTTTTGTAATTCATTTGCACTTGTAGAATATAACTTTGCATTTCATTTGTGTTCATAAAACGTAATTAAAAATGCATAAAACATAATTAGTGATGTATTATTAACTATTATCTTAATTAGCATGCGATTGTTTCCTTTCGTGATTATTTTTAGTCCAGAATACGTGCTTGTAATTTTGAAGGTTTTTGACAAAATGCAAGAAATCCTGGTTGCGGAGCAGGAAAGTCCCGAGAAGCTGCTCGCGGACGTCAGGGACTTGGCTGGAAAGTTGCACGAGAATGTAATTTCTAATAATTAATAACTATAATTAATTACTAATAATTAATTAATAACTTTATTCCTACAATAGGTCAAAAATTGTTTTGGAAATTTCCATGTCTATAAGCATCATTTTCTTTCTATTTCACAGACTTTGATGTTATTTGATTAACTATTAAAAAATAAATAAATAATAAAAATAAATAATAAATTAATTTGTTAAACCAATTCATAAGGTTCGTTCATAAGATTCTTAGGGCTGACGTGAATCCATTGACGTTGTTTTGAAGGAGAATCCGACTCAACCTCCCTTCGTTCAGAAAGTTCCGACGCCAACGGAAGGATCGCATCTCAGGGTCCACCAACCGTTGTTTCCACTGGTAGACAATGCCAGGGTTAATGAGGTCATTCAGGAAGGATTGGCCAAGCAAAATGCCAAAGCCAGGTATTTTCTATGATTTTGGTCGACTAATTGTTAAAATAATCGTTAGGGAATCGGAGAATTTCTTGGATGGATGGATGGATGGATGGATGGATGGATGGATGGATGGATGGATGGATGGATGGATGGATGGATGGATGGATGGATGGATGGATGGATGGACGGACGGACGGACGGACGGACGGACGGACGGACGGACGGATAAAATAGGAAAGGAATGCATAATTGGATTGTTGTATGGAGGAAAAGTATTAAATGCATGATAATGATTCCAGTAGTGATCCCAAAAAATTAGTTTTTCATAAAATATTAGTATTTGATAAAATAAAAAAAATAGGATACCTCTACAATCCTAAAGACCTACTACTCATTTATATCAAAGTACCATCAAACATTACCTTGGAATTGTTCCCTGTTTCCTCAGAGCTTCACCCGCCTGGCAACAATATCCGCGCATCGTTCCTACCGGCACCAGGTTGATCCAGTCACAGCTGGAAAAGGCTCAACTGGTGTCCACGAATGCACGGAGACTGGAAGTACTGAAGAACTGCATTTCTTTCATTTTCGACAACAAAATTTCAGATGCCAGAAAGGCCAGTCGTTGTTGTTGTTGTTTACGTTGAAATTTGTTTCATTGTTTTTTATTGTTAAATGTAAATTGTTTTATTAGATTATGATTTTTGTTTTTGATTCATAAATTTGTGAAAATACATTACATTATATTTGATATTATATTCTTTTATTTCTTAAAAATGGATTTATTCGCCCTGGATTTGAAATATTAGCTCGAAATTAATTTATAATAAGTGTAGTCCAAAGTGAAAAGACTCGTGAAATGTTATCATTATCATTGTTGTTTACATTAAACATTCATGTTTCTAGATTTTCCCTGCTGTGTTGAGGGTGTTGAAAAGCAAAGTTGCTCGTCTGCTCCTTGTTGAGGAGTTGGGTTTCCACGTGAAGAGCAATCGGTCACTGCTGGAACATCAGCAGTTTGACTTGGTCGTTCGACTCCTCAACTGCGCTCTCCAGGTTCGCACCGACTTACTTGTTTAGTCACTCACTCACTCACTCACTCACTCACTCACTCACTCACTCACTCACTCACTCACTCACTCACTCACTCACTCACTCACTCACTCACTCACTCACTCACTCACTCACTCACTCACTCACTCACTCACTCACTCACTCACTCACTCACTCACTCACTCACTCACTCACTCACTGCACTGGAATTACATACAAATTTTAAAAAATAAATAAAAAACAAATACTTACAGAATGATTCTGTCATGGATGAAAACGGAGTGGCCACCGCCATCTTACCATTAGCAACGTCGTTCTGCAGAGTTAGTTGGCAAATTTCAATATCCAATAAAAGCAAACACAGTAAATGGCAGTGATAATTTAATAAATAACAGCTGATAAACAAATAATATTAATAATAATAATAACAACAATAATAATGTAATGTTCATTTAAATTTTTTTTATTCCCTTTGCAGAAACTCTTCACTGGAGTGATACAGTTTGCCTACACCTGTGTTCAAGATCATCCAGTTTGGGCCAGTCAGCAGTTTTGGGAGGCTGCATTTTACCAGGATGTGCAACAGCAGATATGCCAACTCTACGTCAATAACGACAAGCTCACTGCAAGTTTCCATCAAAGCAGAGAGGTCAGGGATGTAGTTAATAATTAATAGTTAACTTATTAATAAGTTCATTTCAAATGCATACACACCAAATGCATAGCCTCATTGTGATTTAAAGCTGAAAGAGCATTTTCGTCTTTTCGTTTTCTTATTTGTTCCAATTAAGTTTCCTTCCCATTGTGAGGCATCGCAAAGATTTTCAATTACAATATTACAGAAACATTGAGCAGCATATATCTTATAAGTTAATAAAGAAATAAATAAAATGTTAATAAATTCTAAATTGATCAAAATAACTCATTGCAATCTCAGGAGTTGGCAGCCGATGCAGACCACAGCAGGGAGACCACGCTGCGTAGGAACGACTCAAAGAGGTGGTCTGCTTTGTCCCTCAACCCACCCACTGTCACTGCACACCAGAAGTCCATTGCTGCCCTTGAAATTGCAGCTGAACAGGTGATCAAACGTACAATTTATGATTTGATTGATTGATTGATTGATTGATTGATTGATGTGTTTTTTTGTTCCGATCGTTATTCTTATTATGTAGGGTCCATGACAATAAAAATAATATTAATGATAATTTTAACAATCTTTATCATGTTATTATTACTTCCAGTGTCTTTGGACATTGTTAATGTTAATGTTCCCAGTCCTATTAAACATCCTTCTAATACTACGTTCCCTTTGATTGGATTAAGTCAATCAATTAATTAATTAAGACGTTTAAAATGCTGCTGGCATTATTAATTAATTAATTTATTTATTTATTATTTATTAAGACTCACTCGATTAATTATCAACAGATGAGAGTTTGGCCAAATCTGAGCGAGGAAAGCAAACTGGAGATGGTAAAGAACGAGGAGTCGACGGTGTACAGTCAAGCGATCCACTACTCCAACAGGATGGTCTACCTCCGCATTCCACTCGACGCCACTAAAACTCCAAAAGACATTTCTGGAATGGAAGGAGAGAGTCTTTCCAGCATGGTAACCAACAGGTACCTTATTTATTTTTTTTATTTATTTGTTTATTTATTTTATTTTAAATTCCGTCAAAACGTCTTTGCAGCGCCGCGGACAGCGACAGCATGGACGGCGAGAGCGGCTTCGAGGATCCCGACATCAACGAGGTCGGAGCGACGGTGTCAAAGTTCATCCTGAAGTTCATCGACAAGGTGTCCGTCGAGAGTGGAGTGTCGTCAGAGCACAACAAGTCCCTTCATCAAATGGTTCCAGGTTGGTTGTTGTATAGGATGATGACGACGACGATGATGATGATGATGGTGATGATTATGATGAGGTGTAGGCATGTTGTTAGTGATATTGTTGGAGCTGTAGTTTGCTGGTTCTGGTTGATTTAATGAGATGCTCATTGGAGATGATGATGATGATGATGGTGATGCAGTTTGTCAATTTGTACGAAATACCCTTGGAATATTTTTGTGGTGAGATATCCAATGTTTAACAATTCAACAAGTGTCAATACCTAAAATAAGTGATGCCAGGGAATGCCCTCGGATGAGGGATTATTAATTTAAGGCTAACTTGATTGATTATTACTAGTTGGAAAGGAACAGGGTATCCTGACATTCCACTATTAGGGATTCTTTAGGGATGCATGAGGCATTCAAAATATAATCATATAATTGCAATAATTTAGTTTCAAAATATTTTTCCAGGTGTGATTGACATGCACCTGGAAACATTGGAAGCCATCCACCAGGAAATAGCAAGACTTCCTCCAATGCCAAAGGTAAAAGATTTTTATTGTGATGATGTTGATGATGATGATGATGATGATGATGATTAATTATGATTATGATGTCAACTGTAAATTTATATCAATGTTACGTGTTATTGAAAATTTTCTTTGTGCTTTTAGCCGAGAATTTTGGTGCCCGAGTATCTGCCTGGCGAGCAAATAATATGCGATGGTTTGAGGGCGTACCTGATCCAAGACGGAAGAGACGAGGGGACGGGAGGATCCATGGGAGGTCCGGCTTTTATTCCGGCCGAGGGCGCGATATTCATGACCTCGTATCGCATCATTTTCAAAGGGACTTCCTGCGATTTGCTCGGTTTGTGATGATTTTGTGTTTAAATCCTCGCTAAAGTTGAGAGTACTACTACTATGTTGAAATTTGATTCAACACTTGTTGTATGTATGTGTGTATGTGTGTTCAACATTGTTCAAGGGTATTAAACAATGTCTTTGTTTAACATTGTTCATTTAACATTCTCAACATTATTTGTCTTTTCTTAACATTATTCAACAATTCTTAACATTATTTATCTTTTCTTAACATTATTCCATGCCTCTCAACAGTCGGAGAACAACCGATAACCAGAAGTTTTCCAATCTCTTCGCTGACGAAAGAAAAGAAATTGAGTGCTCAGTACTTGAACCACAAGGATCTCTGGGTTCAAGAGGCCATACAACTGAGGTCCTCCACGTTCCAGGTAGCCATGAAATGATCACTTACAAGTTCTGGTATTAACTAACTTTTATTTATTTATTTATTTATTTTTTATTAGATATTATTTTATTCGTTTTACAATCGGTTCGGTTATTAAAAACGAGTTACGTGCAGACGCTCTGGTCGATCCGGTGACGGAAGCACCTGCTTCCTTAAGAGTGGTCCATTGAAATTATTTTATTTAAATTTAATGCTTAATTTCGTCCAATAATGAAATAAATTGTAAAAAAAAAACCAAACAAAATCAGATGCTGAAGGCAGCATTTGACGAGGAAGTGAGTCCAGAAGAGATTGAAATGTTGAGGAAGATGTTGAGTAAATTTCGACACCCGGACTACATCAACTTGACCTTTGCCTTCACCGGGGGTCACGCGACCTCACGACCTCTCACGCTCATCGGGAAAAACAAGGAGAAAAATGTCTCCCTCAAGTCTGTTCTTGTGCTTGCAGTTTTTTTTATCATTTTGATCATGGCTGATGATTCGATTGATGAGTTTGAAATTTTAAGTCTTTATAAAGTTGTCAATCATTTTCAATCGACACGTCGTTTCAATCGTTCTTTTTTGACCAATTTTTTTTTTCAGGAATTTTGCAAAGAAAACCTTCTTGAAAACGGCAAGGAAAGCAGGAATAAAAACGAAAGACTACTCTGGAAAGAGGACGCCCAAGTTCTCATCTCCGACTCCTCCTCTCAACAGGAGGTTCGCGGACTACGACTACGCAGGCACTTTGGGACCCGAGAATCAATACGCGATGTTCACTGATGACTTATCAGGTGCTTCACTAACTAGAAGATTTTTTTTTTCTTTTGTTTTCTTTTGTTTTAATTAGTTGTTTTGTTTACCTCCTCCTTTATTTATTTTTTTACCTGCCTTCATTTTACCTGCAGTGATTGACGAGCAAGAAACAAAAGTTCAGGTGTTGAACGACATGAAGAACCTCGAGCGACTCGCCGAAAGGTCTTATTGCAAGGATTTCGCTCGACTCGGGTTCGGGTCGCTCCACGCCCCCTCGGCTCATCCGCCCATCAGGCCGAGACCCGATCAGTTCAGACTCACGATGGCCAACATCAACTCCACGTACAGCGTCTGTCCAAGGTTTTCTACTTATTTTTATATTTTATTTTTTTATGTAGTATCTCTAAAATCTTGGATAATGCTGATGTAAAATTATGTTCATGTTGTTACAATGTAGCAGTTTATCATGACATTTGGTGGTCCTGTTGACAATGTGTTTTGATTGAATGATCCGACTGAATGATTGGATTCCCGATGTTTTGAAATAGAAGCTGATTTTGTTCCTTCAACATTTCAACCTCAATAAATGTTTGTTCTGTCTTTGTTTGCCTGTGAATGATTGACTATCACCTGATACAGCAATTTCTGTTAATAACCTTATGTCAACAATTGTTTTGCATTGATAATTTATTAGATTTAATAATGATTTACTTTTAATTTTGACATTAGTAGTTCTTGTTGAGTTGATTAACTGGATAAAACTTTTTCCAGCTATCCTGCAGTTTTCCCGGTGCCATATTCAATATCTGACGACAGCCTTCAGAAGATTTGTAGGAGTCACAGACAAAACAGGTGCTTGAAATATCAATTAACGATTACAAACTGATAACCAAATCATTTGCATTTATTACTTAACTAGGGTTGCTTATAAATTAAACAATTTTTGGGGGGCAAAAATAACCTTTAAAATTATTGAAAATATTTATATAAAATAATTTAAAAAAAAAAAACAAGTTATTACAATATACTGAAATCAAAAGCTTAATTAAATAACAGTGCATCCCCATATAAAATCTAAATGAGGTTCTAGTTTAACATCTCAACATCTTTCAATCAACATTTTTATTAATTTATTACATAACTTATTACAACTTAATAAATATAGATTTCCAGTGGCAACTTGGCGTCACCCCACAACCAAGGCTCTGCTGATCAGAGCGAGTGGTTTCCATGGTAAAGGGGTCATGGGGGTCTTCAAAGGTCATTACAACAACCCCTCAGGTTCTCCTTGATTGTTATTCAATTATGATTTATATTAAATTATTATATTATTTAATTGATAATGTTCCAAATGTTGGCAATTACAAAGTTAAAAAGAATGTTGTTTTAATGAAAAATCATAAATATCTGTAGGACAATGAAGATGACTTAATTCTTATTATTTTCAATCAATCAATCAGTTAATTAATTAATCAATCAATCAACTTTTGGAATGAAAGCACATTCAACTCCTTCCCACTTTTGTTCACAATCCAGGCAGTCCGCAGGTCGACGGAGTTACCACCTCGGTGACAGTGGAACAGGAAAAGTACATATCCGCCATCATTTCCTGCACTCCGCCCGGTAACCAAGAATTGAGTACCTTACCGAATTTTTATAGGGGGAGCCCTTTCGAAAGGAAGCCAGCTCCCTCTTCCCCGTCTTTGTTGAGTAGGACTCTTAGGAGGGGAGCCGCGAAGCACACGAGTCCGTTTTCTCTCGGGACGCTTTTGAGGCTCAACGACGGTTTAAGTAGGTGCTCGGAGCGGGTAGTTAAGGCATCTTCTGATGATCCAGAGCTTTTGCATGGAGAGTCTGCGTCGGTTTCCATAATCTATAATCGAAATATTCACGAAAATATGCGAAGCTTGACGCTTGAAATCTTTTTTTGTCGATAAAAATCAATACGATCGACATCTTAACATAACGCTAGTTTTCACGTGATATTAAAATGATAAACGAATAACTTAACATAATGCATCCTCTATTAGAAGGAGTTTTGGTACTTTGATATTTAGTTAAAGTGTTCATAATGAGTTGGAACTAATTAGTTAAGTAGCGATGATTGTTAATCATTGATCTGTCGTTCGCTTGGCTCTCAGTTCTTCTCGATCGGAAAGTTTATTTTAAATCGATTTTGTTTTTGGCGACGACTAAATAACGTCTTAATCGCGCGTCGTCATAATAATTCTGGCTTTAATACGATAATGCCATTTCATAATCGCTGCATAATCCATTATTGACGAGACTTAAGTCTCCTCTAGTGAAACGTCCGCTAGATCAAATGATTGCTTGAACGTACGTAGTCAGGAGCACGTCCTTTTTGCTGGCGCCCTCCCTGACGACCCAGTCCACCCACTGCAACCCCCTCAGGCACCAGATGTCCTCGCACCAGAGGGAGACGCTCTCCTCGTTCGCCAGTCACACCAAGCAGAGCTTCCAGAAGGTTCTGACCAATTTCAAAACGTCCTCGATAAGGGAGCATCCTTCGACCTTCCACCATTCCTCCTCAACGTCGTCGTCATCGTCTGCAGGTGTCGACAGATTTTCGTCTCACTTCACGTTGCACCTGTTACACCTGCCTTGCCCGAACGACTAATTGCATTCTGCAGCCTTTGTTCTTGCAATTAATCTATTTAAAGCTCATCAATATTAATTTTTATTTTCATTTTATTAATTGGAAATTGGACCCACCATTTCTCTGGGTTGTCAGTATTTTCATTGTTGCTCGTTCTAGTCGTTGGTGATGGTAGTAATAGTAATAGTAGTAGAGGTGCCATCATCATCATCATCATCATCACAACTACTCAGTTACTCAAACTGCTGGTACTAACAAGGGTGTTGCTTTTCTTTCAAGTTTATGGTGATTGTTAGGAGTTTATGTTCAGTGCATGTTCGAGCATGCTATGTTTGTTTTAATTTATTTCTGACTAATTTATTTGCTGGCATGCTAACTATTTTTTTGTTTGATTCAGTAATGATTTAACCTTTCATTTACTAACCATTATTACTTATTAACTTATTATTTTTTTTTACTTTCACTTATTATAATTAGTAGATTCTAGCTCTAACAAAAGCCAGTTTTCATCGGCACAACCTTTAAGTTTTTATGCATTCGCACAGCCACAGGGAGGTCAACGTTGAAGGGCAGGTACGGAGACAGGAGACCGTTGTCGGTGATGCCAAAGCAACTTCCCGAGAGTCCCATTCTTTCCAGGCAGAACGGAGTCACGGAGTCGAACTTTGTGCCGGATTTTCACCCCAACTTTTACAGGTCCATGCTTTACGTCCTCGGAGAGAAAACCCAGATGAAGGTCTTAATTGAATTAATCTCAATTGAAAAAAAAGTATCTTTTTATTGTCATTGAATCTAAAACGAGCAAATGACAAGACTTCCTCGTTCTAATTAGTTATTCCATGACAAAACAAATTATTTAACAAATTTCTTTTTGGCCAATTCTAATTGCAAAGTTGTGTATTTATATCATAAAATGTATTTATCTTAAGGCAATCGATTGATTCAACAATCAATTCCTTGACTCGCAGGGCCTGAGAATGGAGACGTTGGGAAAGTGCGACTTTGTTCCGATAGAGTTCCACGACGTGAGGAACGTCAGGACCAGCTTCAAGAAGCTGCTGAGGGCCTGCGTCCCGAGCAGCAGTTCCGCTCCGTCGAACACTGCCATCGTGGGCGGCAGCACGGACCAGAGCGGAGGAGACGGAAAGAAGGGCGGAATGCTGCGGATGGTGCAGGAGTCCAGGTGGATGGATCAGATCGAGAACATACTCAAAGTGGCAGGTCTCGCCATCGACCTGATCGACCTTCAGGGTTCGTCGGTCATGATCTGCCTCGAAGATGGCTGGGACTTTACCACGCAGGTGAGACAGTGATTGATCTTAACTTGAAGTTAACCTTTCTGGATGACTAGATTGGTTATTGATTAATTGATCAGTTGATAACTTGTACTGTTATTGATTAAACTCTTTCGTCAACAAGGTCATGTCAGTGGCTCAAATCTTGCTGGATCCCTACTACAGAACCATCGAGGGCTTTAAAGTCCTCATCGAAAAGGAATGGCTCGCCTTCGGTCACAGGTTCAGTCACCGTAGCAACCAAACCGCTGCCAATCAGAACAGCGGCTTCGCACCCGTGTTCCTGCAATTTCTCGACGTGGTACACCAGGTAATTCCTTCCTCGTGGCATAGAGATCGGCACATGGATTATTAATAACTAGTGGTGCCCAGTCACGCGTTGCTGTGGCTCAATCTGATTATTAATTTTATAAGAAAGAAATTTTCTAATATGTTTATTTTTACAATTTCACAAATTTGCTTGAGGGTTACGATAGTTTGAGCTTTTTAATGTCTCTCTAAAGTTTATTTACATAGATCAGGCCGTGACGTCGTCGTGGCAAGATGGCAGGATTTTCAAAAAAAGCGTATTTTGACATGATGTAGTTGTGGTATATATATATGAAACCTATATACAAACACTCCTCTAATCGAGCACTATGTTGTGTCAAAATTTCAAAGCAATTGGTCAAGTACTTTCAGAGAACATTTGCATGTTACAAACACACATTGCATTTTTATTTATATAGATTATCCATTAATTAATTATTAATTACTATTGAAATTATGTACTTATGCACGTTTCAGATCCACAGCCAGTTCCCGATGTCCTTTGAGTTCAACCAGTTCTATCTTCGATTTTTAGCGTTTCATCACCTGTCGAATCGCTTTCGGACCTTCATGCTCGACGGCGAATTGAAACGAGTCGAACTGGGGTGGCACTCGCAGGACTACGAGGACGCCGTCAACTCGCCCGACGTCCCCTCGGCCGAGGAGGCGCAGGACGTCCCGACCTGCTCCCCGCTGCCCTTCCATGTCCACCATAACTCGGACGCGAGTCTCTCCTCCGAAGCCGCAGACACCCTCAAGCACCAGTGGGCACACGGTGTCAAGAATGCCTCTCTGTCCGTCTGGGATTACATCGATTATCACCACAAGAGGTCGCCGGTTTTCTACAACTTTCTCTACTGCCAGAGAGATCACGAGACGGTGAGAGGAGTTTTTTTTTTATTCCTCAACAAAAAAATATTAATTTTTTAAAAATCATTGTTTCTTTTATTTATTTATTCATTTATTTATAACATTTCCTTCACAGGTCTTGAGGCCATTTTCAAGCTGCTCGAATCTGAAGATTTGGGACTATTACCTGTCGGAAGACCTTTGCACTGGAACACCTTACGACCTCGAACTTCGTGACCTTGGCCTGAAATCGGAGGACGATCAGGACTCTGCATCCCATTCGGAGTTTCAGGGGACCCAGGTGGGCAGGAAGGTGATAAACGGTTGCTACGACAACGTGGAAGTGCTTCAGCCCGACTCGTGCAGTCACCTGCTCATGGTGAGTTGACATTGAACTCTTAGTTCTGAGTTTTTTTGAGGTCATAAAATTTTATTAATAATTTATTAATTTTGGCTCTAATAACCTCTTAACCGATGGCCTTACCAATAATTGTAATAATAATGCCATACAATTTAATTACCTCGTTGAGCAGGTACGTTTGTTGCACATTCTTTCGCTCGTTTGTTTAAGACTTTCTTTTTTAAATATGAGTTTATTAAAATGTCAAAGCAACTGAAAGAACAAATAGCAAATTGAACATGTACAATATTAAACAGACAATTATGTACATAACACAATGAAACAAATGAACTTAAAATACAAAATAAACTCATAGGGTCAGTCTTAAGGAAGCGCAAGCCAGATTGGCCCTGAAAATCATAAGATATGTAATGCAACCATGTAAACTTAAACAACTGAGACATCTCTCACTAGATGTGACTTATACAATTTTCTAAACAAATTGTTTGCCTGCTTCGAAAGGAAATCTTCAAATTGGACTCCGAGCTGAACGGAAGGCCACCTCGAGGTTGGATTCAACAGTGGGAAAGTCTCGAAGTACCGACGCACGTCTTCAGCTCCGCCATCTCTTCCTCTGGACACCAGGGCTCTTCCTCCTGGGAGGAGCAGAGGAGGAGGCTGGCATTGCAGCAGTCAAGTCACAAGAAACTCACTGTAAATGTCTCTTTTGCTTACTCTTAGATTAATTAGATATTATCTAGTTAATTAGATATAATGAATTATTTATAATTAGATAATTAATTAGATAAACTTCTAATGACGTCCGCCATTATTCGAGACTTTTCAACAACTATTTATCATTATCATCATCTTGTTTGCTTGACACACGTTATCAACAATTGATTGTTATCAACGAGCTAACGTTTGCTTGATTCTCAGGTGGAGATGTTGTACAAGAGCAAGCAGCTGGCGTCTTCCTCATCACCTGGATCATACGGAGTCTTTGATGAGTCTGGAAAGGTATTGTTCTCCCAGCCCCACACCTTCATGCCCCACTACTACACGACTCCTGCCCAATGCAACTACTGCTCTCAGCTCCTCTGGGGCCTTATAAAATCCGGTTGGACGTATTTTCTTTTAATAATTTTATTCTTATTGAGCTATTAAATTTCTTTCAATCTGAATTTAAAGCATAATTTTCTATGGGATTATTTGACCGAGCCATATAATTATATTTAAAGAACCGATGTTTTCATTTTTTTTTATTGTCGATCGAGTTTCGATGCCATGTGACAATTTATTAAATAACTTATTAGATAATTTATTAAGGCTATATTTATTAACTGTAAGCATAAAAATACAAAACATTTACTAAATACAAAACATCTATTAAATACAAAACATTTACTAAATACAAAACATTTATTAAATACAAAACATTTATTAAATACAAAAAATTTACTAAATACAAAACATTTATTAAATACAAAACATCTATTAAATACAAAACATTTATTAAATACAAAACATTTATTAAATACAAAACATTTATTAAATACAAAACATATATTAAATACAAAACATTCACTAAATACAAAACATCCATTCAAAACCCTCGTCATCTTCCTTCCAAAGGTTTCCACTGCAGCGACTGTGGTTACAGTTGCCACGAGAAGTGTTTGCCTCACATTCCTAAGAACTGCACGGGAATTAAAAACCTTTCCGAGACGGAGATCTCGTCGAGTCAATACGGATCCATTTCGTCGTCGTCGGGAACCACTTCGCAGCACCATCCGGGTTTGTTGATTATCGATTAATTAATTAACTGATTATTAATTATTGATTAACTTGCCAACAATCAGTCAGTAATGGATTGCTAATGAATTAATTTAAAGATTATGAAGAATTTTTTTAAAAATTAATCTCTATTTAATTAAATTAATTCACAAAACAAATGTAATCCTTGCCCATGTAATTTAGTTAATCATCATTTACTTTATTATTATTATTATTATTATATTATATCCTTCTTATAACGTTGCCCGCATTATCTTCAATATTCATCTAATATTTCGTTTAATGTTTATTTATAATCGTTTAATTCAGGAGGCAGTCGCAAGGAAGGCACAGGTGAGTCGTTCCTGAAGTTTGCGTCGAGTTCTGCCGAGCATCGAACCCACGAGGGGTACCTGTTCAAGAGGGGGGTCATGCTCAAGGGCTGGAAGAGCAGGTGGTTTGTTCTGGATTCAGTCAAGCATCAGGTTGGTGTTCACTCACACGACAAGGGTGGCAATTTATGTTAATGTTAACTTAATGTTTTGATGTATTTAATATATATTTGATATTTTCAAATGAGTGTCTTGGACTTTACATTTGAATTATTATTATTATTATTGTTGTTATTATTAATATTATTATTGTTGTTGTCATGATCGTTATTTAATTATTATTAATATTGTTATTATTATTATCGTTGTTTTTGTTGGAATTAATTAATTATTATTATTATTATAAGTAGTTACAATATTAAATTATCACGTAAATGTTTCTCGTTTTGTAATCAGTTGAGGTACTACGACACTCCCGAAGATGCCAACTGCAAAGGTTACGTCGACCTGGCAGAGGTCGTTTCCGTGGCTCCCCTGAAGAATGTACCGGGTGCCCCCAAGAAGTCGGACGAGGGGGCATATTTTGAGGTATCATCATCATCATCTTCTTCTTCCAACACATTTAATTCTGCTCATGACAAAGGAATCCCGCATTCATTTGATTCACTATGAAACTAGTTTTGTAGCTTTGGCGATAGTATAACTATAATAGTATAGTAAGAGTCATCAACTGCTTGTAGCTATTTCATTGTTTAAATGCTTCGATTGGCAGTTGAAAACCACCAGGAGGACGTACCACTTCTATGCCACGGAGCAGAGTTGCGTCCAGGACTGGATTGACAAGATCCAGCTGTGCATCTGAGTCGCAGTTTAGGATTCCAATGACGTCACGGACGATGAAACCCCACGTCGCCCTTCACTGGAGCTTTTAAGATCATGTTTAGACTGGATTTGTAATGCTATTCTGCTACTCATTGCTCCAAGGCAACTTTTCCAGGCAACTCTTGGATGCCACGGATCAAAGCTGTTTAAAATCTTTTCCGTGGGCTTTGTTCTAACTCTTAAGAGGCTTAGTCTATTTTTAATGTTCTTCAAAACAAGACGACTAACAACCATGATCCTTCCAGTTAATTAATATAATAATAATAATAATAATATTAATTAATTAGTGTTAGAGAAGCTGCAAATCCCGATGTCAGCGGCGAGATTAGTGCTACTCGGATTTTATTGAGTCTCTGATGTCTCATCTGTAAATAGGGAACATGCCTCTTCTATTTTATCTGTTGGAATTATGTGTCATTTTAGTATGCATTCAAGCATTTACAATGTCTTTGTCTTAAGGGTTTTTTCTTTTTGTTTTTATCATTTCCTTGTCTGTCTGTCGGTGTGTCTGTCTCGTCGGTCGTATGCTTTCATTTCTTTCCATAGTTCGACATAGGACGTCACTCTCTTTATTTTTTTTATTTTGGCTTCTTTAAATTTAATCAAAATTTTCAAATTGTTTCTGAAAAAGGCGCCTGCTGTCTGCCATAAGATTTTGGAGGGTTATTTTTTTTTGTGGAATTTTAATTTTTTTAGGCTCCCTGGAATGCTTCTTAGCTGCACTGTGTTCACCAATGTGCGTCGAATGCATTTGAAGTTGTTTGAATGTCGACAAAGTTGTGCATTTCCGTACTTTCTGTCCTTTTGTGCAGCATTTTTAAGTCGTGAGGCTGACGTGTAGATACTGCTAACAACAACAACAACAACCAACCAACCAACAACGACGACGCATACATGACGACATGACATGAATGTCCATTTGTAAATGAATGTTTTGTTACCTGCGTGTTTTTTCGTGTCAAAACTAGTCGTCTGCTTTTGTCAGGATTGACTTGCAATGTTTTCTTTTCTTTTTTGCTCCGCTTATCGATCGTGCACTGCAGCATAATAACACTTATCGGTGTTCTCCCCTCTCTCTCTCTCTCTCTCTCTCTCTCCGGTCTGATCTGTCTGCCTTGGAAATGCTTGGCTCCGGCATTTTCCATCCTCGAAGGCGTTCGGTCTTCGGGCGGACGACGATTTTAATTTCACGGGTCCGAGGTAAAT
This sequence comes from Hirudinaria manillensis, assembly GCA_034509925.1. NCBI lineage: Eukaryota > Metazoa > Annelida > Clitellata > Hirudinida > Hirudinidae > Hirudinaria > Hirudinaria manillensis. The sequence goes on along the minus strand of CM067532.1, from coordinate 7,179,275 downwards.
CGCTTGTTGCTTTCTTAGACGTTGGTTCTGGTATTAAATTCAGTGCAAGGGCTCTCCATTGGAGAGAGTTGGAGTCGAATTTCTGTTGTTCTTAATGAGAAACTAACGAGAGGCGTTTACGTGACTCTGTTTGCATTGAAGACGGTGATGTAATGTGGTTGTAACTCACAACTTGTAAGGACAATCGATTGATTCTGATCAATGATTTCATAAAATAATCATTTGTCGAGGAAAGAAAAATGTTTAAGTTAATTGGTAATTAAATCAATGTTTGTTTTTTTAAAATCCTATTTTAGTCTCAACTAGTTTATTGTTGGGTTAGGGGAAGTCATAAAAAGATATTCTGATTTAATTCACTTTTTGTCTGAGGAAGCAGATATGTTACCAAAATGAGGAGATTCCTTGTCAGTGGGTGAGAATGTGGTTGAAGGACTGCCCTGACTAAATGTTGGAGCAGCGACGGGCAAAGACCAATTCACCAGCTGCTCCTCTGATGTTCAATCCTAACCACGGGAAAGCTGATAGAGATTTGGCCTCTACTTCTGGAATATTGAGACAAGATGTCTCAAATCTTTCATCGAATCCTGTCGACGGCTAAGTTTTAGCGCCGAAACCATTACAATTAGGCGTCAAAAAGAGGAAAATCCGTTTAAAAAATCGACTTCGTAATTGTATTTAAATTTATATTTAAAATTCGTTGTCACGCTTCGATCGATTATTGATTTTGAAAGTTTCTAATTGTTAACCAAGTTTTCACTAGGAACAAAAATAGCAATTGGCCAATTCAGTTTTGAATAGTTGTCGTAAGAGGTTGCAGAGATGGGAAAGTACCTGATTGCAATTTTCTGCTTCTCTTTCCTCAGAACAACCTGCTCGAGTCCACTGAAGGGCCACAGCAATCCTCGAAGCATCGAAAGTATCTTCAAGGGCAGGTGTCTCGCTTACCAGGACTTGAATCCGAAACTTTTTCCTGCCACGCAAGTTCAACATACATTCAGTGCATTTATAAATATATTTGTCCTGTCAATCGCTAGTTTCGGTTAAAATATTTTACTCGATTTGAATTCGGATTAGTATTCAATGCCGTTCGTTTCATTTTTCCTAATTTTTAAAAGTAATTTTGAAAATATTTTAACTTATAAAAAGGGAACAATCGGTTCAAATGAGAACCGGGGCTTTAGAAACTGATTATAATATTATTACTTAACCTATTTACTGCATTCAATCAGTGCATAATAATTAATACCTTAAAAAAAGCGTATTTATTGAAAATTAATTTAAAACATTTAAAGCATTTATTGCAGCAAAAGGAAAAACTGCAACAAACTCTGGGAACTTTTCAAGACTGCCTTTGCCTTTAGGGACGCCTGTGAAATCAATTTGGACGATTACGAAGAATATTCCAGTGAGGCTGATCACGACATTGAAACCACAAACAGGGTTGGTGCACATTTGACCTTGAGTTATAATTCTTGAACTTAGTAAAATTATTGTTTATTAAAATTATTATCTCAGACAATTCGTTCTTCTTTTGTAGCTTAATTAAGTTTTTCTTTAAAAATATTTCACTTATTCCTTTCCATAGCCAAACTCTTAATGGCTTAAGTTTTTGCGTCGCAAATCACGTAATTTACCGAAAGGTTTATTTTTCAATTCATTTTTTTAAATTAATTAATTTTATTTTAACTTTATCTACAACGGTCGCTGTTATTAAAATTTCCTGCAGGTGATGCTGTGGAATGGAATGGTTTTTCCATTCGTTGAGAATTTCACGAGGACTCACGAGGGAAAATATCTTCTCGTCAGAAACATTTTGGCAGGTCACTAGAAATGGTGGAAATTAATAAATTTCTATTCATTTAAGCTATTTTAAAATATTTTTTTTAATTTAAAAATTGTGTGGACTTTCAGTCAAATGTTGTTGAATATCTTTTTCCCTTCCAAAGTTTACCCGGTTTTGGAATTTGAGATTTGGTGCGGAACGAAGGATGGAAACGGTTTCAGTTTCGTTTCCTGTCCCCAGCTGACCAAGTGCCCTGAACGCGCGGCAACAAAGTTTTGGGAGATCGTGTCCAAGAAGGTGAGAGGGTGTTTCATGATCAGATCACGATCGGAACCTTTGTTGGCCTTTGTTAGAATTGTGTGCAACATTAAATTGTTTTAAAGTAAAACTTATTTATTATATACTGAAATTGATTATATTAGTATATTGAAATTTAAAATTCTATTCTTATTTTTAACCTAAACTTATTAGATGCGATCCATAGAGTGGTACTGATGTTGAAATACCAATTTTATGCAAATTGCTATGCAAATGAATGTCTGATGAGATGTTTATGCATAGATTTATTCATGTGCATTTAAATGTTGAGAATGAATTCAGTTCGCCTTAAAAGCTAAGGGAGATGTCCACCTGATGCTCAATGCGAGTTCGGACCTGGCATTTAGAGAAGACAGGTTGTATTTTTAATGAGTAATCAGTGAATTATCAATTATGATAACGATTATTAAAGTAACGGAAATTAATATTAAAAGATATTCAAATCCTTATAAACATTAATATCTTAATTTATTTATATATCAACTGCAATCCAGTTATATGCCAAAAATATTCTAAAACCGACCATAAAAACTTTTAAATACTTGAGACCAATTATAATTACCCTTAAATAGTTAAAGCTAATGTTGTATTACTTAATTAAATTTATTAACAATTAACTAACGAAGCATATTTGGACGAATGGAGTTGCCAAATCTGGAGGTTGAAAGAACTCCGAAGTTGAAAGCCTTCCTTGTCAGGAATTGGGGAGAGAAACCAAAGTGAACTTTCCCGTGCCATCTTTTAACTTTATGACTTTTATTAAACAAAAATAATTTAGATATTTGTAAAAAAATACTTATAAAGTGCATAATAGTTCGACAAATTACATATATATATATAATGATTTGATTTGATTTATTGTTTTCTTGGTATCATCCATATAACACAAATAACAATATAAGGACCGCGAGTAAATGATACCAAAGGATGCCCGAAGGGAACAATGTTCCCGCTAGATGAGCAACCTATAAAATAAATAAATAATAAATATATGTAAAATAATCTTTATAATATAATCCACATGAAATAATTGATGACTTAACTCGTAACTCTGAAAACTCTCAACGTGTTTATTTAAAATAAATCAGGGAAACCTGTTCATCAGAATCCCTTCTGCGTCTCAAAAAGTTGGTCGAAGACAAGAAAATGGCCTTTGAATGCATTGAAAACGATTGGTTGGAATTTTGCAAAAATATTTTCAAATAATTTCTTTAAAATATCTAATTAATTAAAATATCTAATTAATATTATTATTTAAACGTGTTTATTTAGCGGTTTATTTGGAATCATGTTTATTCATTAAGCAGTAATTTTAAAATCTTTTTCAACTCGTGAACAGGGACATCTTGATCTTTCAATGCGTCACGACACAGAATGGCGAGTGTCACTCACCTTCTAAGATTTGAACTCATTTCATGGATTCTTGGGTGCTGGAGTTAAATTTAAATTGGGTTGAACGAGCCTCTGCAAACGTGGTTTAAAATTCTCTTGTGGTTTCAGCAAATGTAATAAAATATTTTATCGGATTGATTGTTGTTTATTAACCAGTCAATTTATAATCAGACAAGTAGGATGTTGCAAAGTTACAAATAAGAAACAACAGAAAATGAGGGTTCACAAAAATTCAAATGAATCGTGATCTCAACAGATAATTTGACAAATTTTCATGAGATTCTAATTAATTTGAAAAGAACTATTGCTAGTAATAAGAATTATTATTTAAAATAATATTTAAAATATTTAATATACCTCTGACCCTAATTTAAAAGCTAATATTTTATTTATTTAAGTTATTAAAACATCTAATTTAAAATAGTAATTATATAATAATAATAATAATAATAATAATAATAATAATAATAATATAATAATAATAATAATAATAATAATAATAATAATACTACTAATACTAATAATAATTATGATAATAATTATTATAATTATAATGATGATTATAATAATAATAATAATAATAATAATAATAATAATAATATAATAATATAATAATAATAATAATAATAATAATAATAATAATAATAATAATAATAATAATATAATAATAATAATAATAATAATAATAATAATAATAATAATAATAATAATAATAATATAATAATAATAATAATAATAATAATAATATAATAATAATAATAATAATAATAATAATAATAATAATAATAATAATAATAATAATAATAATAATAATAATAATAATAATAATAATAATAATAATATAATAATAATAATAATAATAATAATAATAATAATAATAATAATAATAATAATAATAATAATAATAATAATAATAATAATAATAATAATAATAATATAATAATAATAATAATAATAATAATAATAATAATAATAATAATAATAATAATAATAATAATAATAATAATAATAATAATAATAATAATAATAATAATAATAATAATAATAATAATAATAATAATAATAATAATAATAATAATAATAATAATAATAATAATAATAATAATAATAATAATAATAATAATAATAATAATAATAATAATAATAATAATAATAATAATAATAATAATAATAATAATAATAATAATAATAATAATAATAATAATAATAATAATAATAATAACAATAATAATAATAATGATAATAATAATAATAATAATAATAAATAATAATAATAATAATAATAATAATAATAATAATAATAATAATAATAATAATAATAATAATAATAATAATAATATGTATTCTTGCAATAATAATGTTGATATTAAGATTTTCTAAATTATGATAGGTCTCATGATATAATTGCTTCTCAGCAATTACTCAAAATCAGTGACTGAAAATAATCATTGCTAGTTCTGCCATCGGATGGACTGAATAATAATAACAATAATTTAATAATAATAGCAATAATAATAATAATAATAATAATAATAATAATAATAATAATGATAATGATAATAATAATAAAATCTACCGCAGATATGAGGTAAGAGCACTGTAGATAAGAGCATTAAGTTAACACAGCTTTCAGTGAAATGGATTTTAAAAAACAATTAACCAGCCTTGTTAACCAGCTTTGAAGTTGCAGTTTGAGACACACTCAAATCGCCAATGAATGAATGATGGAAAGTTGGAAATTAAAGGAATTAATTTAGAATTGTCTTTGAAATTCAAAGAAATTGGAGACCGTTTGGATAAATCTCATTGGAAGTAAAATGGTCATTGGGCTGTTTTTCCAAATAACTTACAAACGACGGATTCCATCAAAAACCAAATTAGTTTTCAAACAAAAACTTCGAAGCAAAACAAAGAAATACAAAGAAAAACAATAGAAGACAAGCAATAGTAGAACAAAGAAATGCAATACACAAAATAAATGCAACTTATTTTTGTAATTTCACGTCAACCCGGACTTGGTTCGTCATGCAGTTAATCATTCAATGATTGACATTCCTTCTTCATCGTTTACGATTTCTAAAAAAAAAGCTGGGAAAAACCGTTTTTGTTGATAGAATCATTTATAAACATTTCTAACAAATCCTCTTTTGCTTTCTTTTGCAGGAATAATTTAATGATAATAGCAATTATAATAAAAAGGAAGTTGAATAATAATAATAATAACTGTTTATAATAATAGGAACGTTTGTCAAGGTTTTGTGAAGTGACGAGTTAAGGTACAAATAATAAAAAAAAAGATGAAAAGTTATTTCTTTTTCATTTTCTTCCTTTTTGGCTCATCGTCGTCTGCTCCTGTGAATCAACAAAACACTGATGGTTACGTTGAAGCCATTTTTAAGGGAAAATGCCACGAATATCAAGAACTTGTGAGGCCTGAGCTTTTCCCGCCTGGGTGGGTTTGCAATTTTTATTATATTACATTATATGTAGTTCGTAGTGGGTTTATTAAATAGTTATTAAAATACATTTCACGTAATTTTTAATTTTTATGGAATATTCATCAATACTAATTTTAGAAACAACAATTGCAGTATTAACGGTATTAACAAATGCATTCACAAATTTCCTTTTGTGAGCATATTGTTTATTAAGAGTTTGTGTGTCATCAATCAATCGTCACAAAACATTTTTTAATTAATTAATTAATTAATTTTTAAAAAAATTAGTAAACAGAAAAACTGCAGTAAATTATGGAATTCGTTCAAATCGGTTTTCGACAAGAAAGTCCTTTCTGAGACCAGCTACGAAGGATATTCAAACGAGGCCGACCACGACATTGACACGCAAAATAAAGTTTTTGTTTCAATTTTTTTATATTTATTTTACATATTTGGATTATTGTTATTAAATCAAAAACTATTATTTCTTAAGTTCAGCCTACAGTATAAGTATTGTATAATATGTAAAAATATTTGATTGATTGGTATCAATTATTGCAATCATTATTATATTATATTATATTATATTATATTATATTATATTATATTATATTATATTATATTATATTATATTATATTATATTATATTATATTATATTATATTATATTATATTATATTATATTATATTATATTATATTATATTATATTATATTATATTATATTATATTATATTATATTACATTTTTAAATAAACATATGTGAATACCACAGGTCATGTTGTGGAATGGCTTGGTATTTCCATTTGTTGAAGATTATGCTATTTACAGTCGAAAGTATATCACCGTCAGAGACATTCTTGCAGGTCAGTATTTATTTTAATAAATTAAAAAATAATTTATGCATAATAAACGATGGCGTCCCTAGCTGGAGTAATTATAATTATGAATTATAATAAATTATAAGTATAAATTAAATATTATTTTTTGATGGGATTAGATTAAATTTTAAATTAATTAATGTTTAAACATTAATTTTTATTAATGAAATGGCATAATAAATTCTTTATTTTTATTCTTCAACACAAAGTTTATCCTCTGAAAGACATCGACAGATGGTGCGAACAGAAGGATGGAAAGACGAAGATGAAGAAGAAGAAAAGTTGCCCAACATGGAGTAACTTCAACCATGTTTCCATTCATTACTTTTGGGAGCACGTGTCCAGGAAGGTGATGAGCTGCATTTGATTAGTGCTTGATTGACACTTGATTGTACTTGATTGGTGCCTTGATTGACACTTGATCGTAATCGATTGGTGCTTTGATTGCTTCCTGACTGGTCTTGGGCCCTTCTGAATATTTTAATTCTGGCATACAGTTATCGTAACCATTAATAATTAATGTTACTTTCCATAATATCTCTTTTTATAACAACTTGTTACCTCTTTTATAAATAAAGCAATAGAACAACAGTGCATTTTCCTCAATATTTGCATTATTTAAATGTTTATATAATAAATTAATTTATTAAATTAAATAACATTTTTTAAAAAATGTTAAAAAAACAGTTTTCTCTGAAAGCAAGAGGAGTGGTGAACGTGATGATGAATGCGAGTTCAATTCCAGCTTTTAGGAATAGCAGGTTCTTGTACCACTATTTATTGTTAATATCTTCCGATTAATAAAGGACTTTTTTTATTAAACGATATTTATTATTTACAAAAATTAACAAATTATAAAAAAATTTTTAAGCAGATTGATTTCATCGTAATGAACTCAGAATTATTATGATCATTACCTTGGATTATCTGTTTTCATTTGTTGCATTTAAAAATTCATTTATTTGCTGTTTATTGTTTTTATAGCATTTTAAATTGTTTAATAATTTATTTATCATTTATTATTAGCATTTTCGGGCGAATTGAGTTGCAAAATTTGGAGGCCAAAAGAACTTACAAACTAATTGCTCACCTCGTAAGAAACTTGGATGACAAACCGAAGTAAACTACGTGTAACATCTTCACCCTTCACCCTTCTTTATAAAATTTTTTTTTCGTCACTTCGATCGCGGCTCAAGAAATTGCCAAACTGGAACCTAAAATCAAATCTGGAAATTTTTAGGGAAACTTGCACTTCTGGTTCTCTGTTGCAACTGAAGAAACTGGTGGAAGACAAGAAAATGGCGTTTGAGTGCCGTGAAGAAGAAAGGTTTTATTTTATTTTTGAAATTTATTTCATTATATCTCTATAATATCCTTAGGTGATGATACTTTGGGATAGACCCACCACAAATTATACCAAATAGGAGACGGGTTAGGCCAGCGATATTTAGCGAGGGAAGATAAATACAATCGTTGCCCTTTGAGTTTCTGACGAAAGTTGATGAACAGACAAAACATCTAAACATGGGTGAATTGATTGTTCAGGCGAACATGTGACGAAGCAGGACGATGCGTTGAAACAGAAAGAAAACTGTGGCCGATAATTTATGCCGCATAATCAAAATTTAAAAATGTCTGATCTTATTTGTGGTCCAATTGATTTTATGGTATATTAATTAATTCCGATATTGATTTAAACTTTGATTTAATTTTATTTATTTTCTATTGCAGAAAATATTACGATATCATGATTTGTTTTTTTTTTAAATATGATTTCACAGAGAATTCCGTTTCCTTCAATGTACTCGACAAAAAGAGAAACACGATTGCAAGTCATTATTTTGAAATTTTAAAATAAACGACTTTTATTCTTTTAATGGTCTCAAAAATTACGTAAGGCGATTAAATAAAGATCTCCTATCAAATAGATCTCCTATCAAAAGCACTATTATTTTTATTATCAAAGGTGGATATTATTAATTCATACAAAATTATTTAAATATTAATTATTTTATTAAAATTAATTGTAATCTAACTTAATTTACAGCAGAAAAAATACATTAAAATTAATTAACAACAGAAAAAATATAAACACCCGTTAATATGCCATGGCATAGTCACGTGATTATTCATGACGTCATCCGGTTTAAGGGGAAACCCCATTTTATTAGAAATTCAGCAAATAGTTGTTCGCTCACTGATTAACTTAAATAAATAAATAAATAAATAATTAATTAAATAAATATATATATAAATAAATAAAGTTTTCAATTATTATTAACAACTAATTAGGCAAATAAGTTTCAACAGGGCTGGTCTAGATTGGTACTATGGCTTCGATGATGTACCCACCCAAGAGTGTTTTGACGATGGATTTTATAATCCTGCAAATTTCTCTGGAGAAAGTGAATTATTTTCTTACGATATTTTATTTAACAATTATGATGTCCCATCGTTACAGGATATAAGATATTCAGAACTTCTGTTTGTCGACTCGAATCAGATTTTCAAATAACTTCGAAATATGAAATTAGCAACAACAAAAAATTATTCCCAATGAGTTGAATTTACAAGTGGTTCATAAATAAATAAATTGTCACGTGGTGATGCATCCAGGAGTCCTAAACCAGCAGACCATCAACTTCATTATCAAAGCATTTGTCGTAAAAAATAGGAATCCTTAAAGCGAGAAAATGAGCAGATAAATCATGCATTCTTTCACACCAATTCGAAGACTTAGGTGTAGGACACTGCAATTAGCATTCATTCGACAGGCTCTCCACAACAGACGCAGCAATTTTGATAATGTCCGTCTACAATTTATTAATTAATTAGTTTCGTAGCTCTTTGGGCTATTAGGAAGTCTGAAGATGTTTCAAGGAAACTAAAAGTGAACTTCGGTTGTTAAACTACTTCGGGTTTGAGTAGTCTTAGATATTACAGCAGTTATTTTTGTTTGTTCCTTACCTGCCGTCATCAGGCCAGTTATTGACACAGGTTAGAAACTGTTAACAAGTAGAGTTGCCTAAGCGATAATACAATCTTGAAGGTCATGCGAAAATAATTATTTTCCGTTTCGTTTGTTTTAATTTAAATATAATTTAATCCTTCTTTATTGATCGTGAACAATGCTAGAAAGCGGCAGGTCGATAATAAATATGGAATAATAAAGTAATAATGATGATAATAATAATAATAATAATAATAATAATAATAATAATAATAATAATAATAATAATAATAATAATAATAATAATAATAATAATAATAATAATAATAATAATAATAATAATAATAATAATAATAATAATAATAATAATAATAATAATAATAATAATAATAATAATAATAATAATAATAATAATAATAATAATGATAATAATAACAATAATAATAATAATAATAATAATAATAACAAAAGTAATAATAATAACAAAAGTAATAATAATAATAATAATATTGGCTTGGCCAGACTACATTCACAATCAATTAAAAACATCCTTTTAAAAATTGAAATTAATAAATATAAATTTTTAAAAATTTGAGTCATATGGGCCTGTTCATGTTTTACAATGGTTACCTGGCGATGTACGCCTTTGTCAGTGCTGGCAAGATATTTTTGTAATATTAAATTAAAAAAGACAATAATAATAATAATAATAATACCTCAGCGTGATTTCCTTGATAGTTCTTAGCTCAAAGTCGAGCCATTTTTGAGACACGTTTGCTTTAATAACATCTCTCTCTGTCTCTCTCTGTTTCTCTCTCTCTCTTTCTGTGTGTGTGTTTTTAAAGCACTCCGATTTAAAAGATAATTCGATTAAAAATTCACAGATGGCGAATTATTTTCAACTGTTATACTGCTCATTTTTCCTCCTCGGATTGGTCCTTTCTGCTCCAATCAACGACCAGAAGACTCCACATTCCATTGAAACCATCTTCAAAGGAAGATGTCTTGAATATCAAGAAGTTTTGAGACCAGAACTTTTTCCGCCAGGGTGGGTCCAGATTGTACTTGTAACGTTGTTATTTGTACTTTCATTTGAAGGACGTTGCAATGTACTTTTGTACGTTGTACTTCTTGTTTGTTACGTGTTGCGTTCCAGTCATTCATTTTATTATGCATACATCATGTCCTTTTATCCAAATTATTTTTTATTAATATTTTTTTGGCCGTCCTAATTACAAGGTTTTGTTTGTTTGTTGCTGTTGATGGTTTTTGTTGCTTTTAAAAGCAAATGTTTCAACATTATGTATTTAAAAATGTCTTATTTACAATTCATTTGCTATGTTCAAATTGTTAAACATGTGCTATCATAATTGCTAATGTAATTTTTAATAAAAATAAAATAATAATAAAATAATAGTAATAATAAAAATCTGATAATAATAATAATATTAATAATAACAATTTAAACCAACAGCAAACAAAAGGACTGCAGCAAACTCTGGCAGTTGTTCAAGTCTGCCTTTGCATCGAGGAGTCCTTGTGAAGTTCCAGTGGACAGTTACGAAGCATATTCAAAAGAGGCTGATCATGATATCGATCTTCTCAACAAAGTATCCGTCATTTTAATTTCATCTTCCTATTCATAATATTTAAATTTTAATATTTCTTTTGATGAATTTTATGCCGCAGTTTACAAGCACCGACAAAAGCATTTATTTATTTGTTTGTTTACTTTATTTATTTATTTATTTATTTATTTAATAAATAAATCAGCTTGTTAAAAGATTTAAATAATTAATAATTTTGTTAATAAAATTCGTCAGGTTATGTTCTGGAATGGAAAGGTGTATCCATTCGTTGAGTCGTATGCAGCTTACACTGGAAAGTACACCATCATCAGGGACATTCTTCCAGGTGGAAAAAGATTGAATTTTAACAAATCAATAAATAAATAATTATATAAATAAACAAATAAATGAATAATAATAAATCATTTTTACATTCCTCAACATATTTTACGGCACATATTTTAGTGAAATTAAGTTCTGGACGAATGCCACACAAGTTAGGCAAGATATATGATTCAATTGAGGTGTTAAATATTAATGATTACAAAATTTGCATTACACGTGTATCACTACAGGTACAGTATCAGTGGTTTACAATAGCATTAAGTCTTGTTACCTCGTGTAATTTAAAGTGATTTAAATGCCTAATTTATTCTGATTCTTGTTTTCTCAAGTTTAAATAGGAGAAAAGTAATTTCAATCAGAAGTTAATTAATTTGTGAATTTATTAATTTATAAATTTTTATTCATCCTCTGAAATCAAAGTATACGTGGTGAAGAACATTGAAAATTGGTGTGGAACGAGAACCGGAAGTGGAATAGATTACGTCACGTGTCCCGAATGGGGTCATTGCGCCAATTTGTCCATCTCTTCATTTTGGAAGCACATGTCTAAAAAGGTGAAGTTGAAAGTTTCAAAAATGGTTAAATAAACTGGCTTATCAATAGTTCGTATGTTTTCACAAACATATCACAAAAGGTAATATATGTTTTTATCATTTATGATTTTCAAAAAAATAAAAAGAAAATTTTAATAATAACTTTAATCAAATTGAATTCAGTTCGCCTTGAAAGCACAAGGTGTGGCCCACGTGATGCTCAACGCAAGTTCAGCAACTGCCTTCAGACAGGAGAGGTTTGGGTTTTGCTAAATTATTAATTCCTTGTTTTGCATATTTATTTATTATTTAATATTAAATAATTAATATTCATTAATATTCATTAATATTCATTATATTAATGATATGCATTTTTACTGAATTAGACAAGTAATTCCTAGTTTTGCATTTTGTACTCGGTGAATGAGTGAATTAATTCATTATTATGAAGATTTATTCACTCAATGAAGGAATGAATGAACGAATGAACGAATGAATGAAGGAATGAACGAATGAATGAACGAATGAATTGCTATGCTTAAGAAAAAAGATGTCTCTTATGCAACAAAATAAAATAATCAATAATCTTGTGACAAATAAAGAATTATCCAGAAACAGCCATAAAAAATAATTTCATTAATAAATTTGTAAATAATTAAATTTAAAATTAAATGCACCTTGAAGCACCTTTGGCCAAATGGAGCTGCCAAACTTGGATCGAAAAAGAAATCCGAAGTTGATTGCACACCTTGTCAGGAACCTGGACGAGAAGCCAAAGTGAGGCATTTTTAAATATTTAAATTTTGATACAAAACCAATTTAATATTTATTCGAATAAAACAATTTAAAAAGGTCAATTGAATATTTATTATTATAAATCAATTTAAAGCAATTTAAAACAATCTCAATAAGAAATCAATAAGAAGCAAGTTCTATTCTCCTAGTCTTGGATTTTCCAACTATCAGCGATCTATTAGTTTTAAAAATAGAATTCGGACTTTCCAAATTTTACATTCAGTAAATTTCCATGACAGTATCGTTTGTTAGACATTGTAAACATAAGAGCAATTTTTATTTCGCAATGTTTCATAGGTGGCGCGTTTTTATTTCCGTGGAAGCACGGAATTATTAAACTTTTAAAATATTTGTGATAATTCAAAAATTAAAACCTGGAAATTCCAGGGAGACGTGCACTTCCGGTTCTCTGTTGGAACTCAAGAAGTTGGTTGAAGCTAAGAAAATGGCCTTTGAGTGCTTTGAAGATGAAAAGTATTCTGCCAATTATAAATCATAAATTATTCTCAGTTATAAAATATAAATTATTATCACTAATAAATTATTAATATTATAAATTGTATTAATAATTATAAATTATTGTCAATGGTAACTTAATAATTATAAATGTATTTCTTCGGTTTAATTATTTTCGTATTTGTTCGCATTAATTATATTTAATATTCGTTAATAAAACAACAACTTAACAAATAATTTTATATAATTATTCAATAAATAATTTTATTCCATTTGCAGGGACATTCGGCACCTTCAGTGCACGAGTCAAACGGACAAAAAAGATTGTCGCTTATTATTTTGAATTTTATTTGCAAAAGATAGAAAAATTTCAAAATTATATTTTGAACAAATTATTCTTCAACGTTTCAATAGAATAACTTAGTGATGACAAATTCTATAGTTTAAGTTGTTACTAAATGACGTGTTGTTGTCGTCGTCGTCGTTGTTGTTGTTGTTGTTGTTCCGTGGAATGTTGACCAAACCTTTTTTGGTACTTTACTAAAAACAAGGGTCCATTTGGCTCAATGAAAACATCTTTATTATGTTTGACTCCTGCGTTTGTATATGTCTTTGTATCTATAGTTGCTGTTGCAACACAAACTACGATTGAAGCGGTTGCAGTTGTTGTGGTTCCCATAAGTCGTTGTGCACTTAAAAAGATGATGTCAACCAAATCTACGATCGGATCTCATTTTATTAAATTTTACAAAACATGGAACCAACCGTGAACAGCTTTTTGGATTTCGATTGAGCTTTGAAATTAAAAACAAAAATCAAAATAAATACATAATTAATGTTTTAACAACAGCTAAAATGGTAAATAAAACAAAATTCATGAAGAGAAACGTTAGAAAGTTTGTGGATGTATGCAAATAAAGTCTCTTCCACCTCCTCATCGTCTTCTTCTTCCTCTTCCTCGTCGTCGTCGTCGTCATCATCACCGGTGAAATTATTGGAGCCCCTCAAACGTCTATAAAAGCTGGAAACATGCTAAAAGCATTAGAACTAATGCTGGATAGTAATTCAATTGACGTGGATGCTGTTTTAAATGTCATCATCACGTCGCCGAAACCACTGCCCGGCTAATGTGCCGACGATGACGACGACGACGATGACTGTGATGATGACGACGATGCTGTTGACGTGATGATAATGACATGATGATAATGATGGCATGTTAATTATATGACGATGTTGATGACGTGATAACGATAAGAAGAGGGACGATAATGATGATGAGACGATAATTGGATATCACAAAATCTTCCCGGGGTCACGATTCATCGCATTCTTCATTACCATCAGTTTCGTGGCCACCACCACCACCATCATCATCATCATCATCATCTTCGTCATCGCCACCATCGTCGTCATGACAAAGTGATTTCATCTTGGCATCACCAAGGAACTATGAAACCGATAGCCATTCCGGAGCGTAGTGGAACCTTTCCAGGCAGCGAAGTATTGAATCTGAAGTTTGAGGATGTTGTTTCTCATTTCAAGCGGATCCTTAATCTTTCCTCGGAGATTCACTTAAACACGCGCGCCTGGAAAAGCACAGTTCGTCTTCACACACTCCAGATGGATATTCGAGGATCGACTGAAAAAACTGACGAACGGAAACACAAAAAAAGCGGTGGAATGAATTGCAGATGGAAACGATGAATTAATGCGTGCATTCCTCTTCGTGACGTCACTTCCTGCCCTCTACCAATCAGCGGTCCGGGAGGTGTCACGTGATGACGACACTTTAAACGGGTCATGGTCACCATCAGTTTCCTGAGACAAAAACGAGTTGACGTCTGCTCGTCGCTTTTGACGAGGTTATCAAAGGCGGGAAGAGAGCAGACGTTAATGTAGGAGTCATCGTAACATAATGGAATACTAAGCAGCCATTTCAGGTCGAAGCAACTTGACATATAAGATGTGACATTGTGTCATAATAATAGTAATAATAATAATAATAATAATAATAATAATAATAATAATAATAATAATAATAATAATAATAATAATAATAATAAAATAAAATAAATAATAATAAAAAAAAAATAATAATAAAATAAAAAAAATAATAATAACACCATTTCCCACTTAAAATGGGAGTTCTAAAAATACATACACAAAAAAAGGCAGAATCCACTCAGCTTTGGCCATCTTTGCAAGTGGCCTTAATTGCAGATGGCAATAATGGCTTGTAATTGAATGGAGTTGAGTAGGGCACGGATGGGTCTCTCCACAGGGAGGGGGCTCCGGAGATAAGACGGGGCCAGGAAGCAACCATCAATCAACTTCTCCACGGTCATTGTCGGCAGAGCCTCTCTTATCTTCACACGCCACTTTTTCCAGCAAAACCTCGCTTCCAACCGCTCGACAAGATTGTCTCGTCTCGTGTTTTTAAGGACGTAACGGAAGACTGGAAGCCGCTTCATTTATTCCCTCTCCATCCATCCATCCATCCATCCATCCTTCCATCCCTCCATCCATCCGGCCATACGGCCATCCACTCATCCATCCATTCTTTCGTGACTATTCTATCAACATTATCGCATAAATCCGATAATAAGTTAAAATCTCCGTATTTTCTTCGACCGAGAATAAAAAATGTTGCTCCAAATTCCTTTTGGATTAAATAATTATTAACTTAAAATCATACAAAATCACGCAAAATAAGCAGAAAATAAACAAGTCGTTTAAAAGTCAGTGAAATCTAATTAAGGAGAAATCGTAACGTTCAGAGATGAAGGAAGAAGCAAAAAGGACGTGGAATCAAACAAACACAAACTCACAAGTAACGTGGAACGAAGTGATGAATAATTACAATAAATTACCGACCTATTAAGACTCCTGATAATGATGACGGTAATGATGATGATGTTGATAATAATGATAATCCTTACTCTCAGAAAGAATTTAAGATAAGCAAAGATTACAGTAATTAGCAACAACAACATCAACAGCAACAAAACAACGACTACGATTACGTCATCAACCGAATTTTGTAAATAAAATGTTTTTTTTAAATGTTTTTAGCGAAACTTCAGAAACCAATCAATCAGGATTTCGAAACTGAAACCGAAACCGAAACTGGATTTCAACAAGGAATCCAACAAAACCAACTGCTCTCATTTACAGACCATTAATCTCTCGATCGTTAAGCAACAGGTCACGTGGTCACACGATGACGTCATACTCTGCTTATCTTCACGCTCGGCTAAGTGCGTCGCCGGTGTCAAATTTAAAACAATGCTATCGGAGCTCGATAATGATGATGGAGACGATGATGACGATGACGACGACGATGATGATGCTGATGACGACGACGATGATGATGATGATGATGACGACGACAATGATGATGCTGATGCTGATGACGACTTTTCTGCTCCTACTTATGTTGATGACGATGACGACGATGACGACGACGACGACGATGATGATGATGGTGGTATTTGAAATAATGGAAATTTTTATTATCAACAGCTCATTGGTGGTGATGATAGTGATGGTGGCGATGAAATCCGAGTTAATTAAAACTTAACGAATCAGCAATCGATAAGATTCATTAACGTAATTGAAGGATCAATTATAAATTATTAAGGCTTCACGAGCGGTGGCTGTGATGATTGCGATTATTCATTGTAACTGATGATGACAACTACGACGATGAAGATGATGATGATAATGATTACAGGCAGAGTGAATGTCAGTGTGGTAGCGATAGGATCGGGAGCAGATTGAGAGAAGAGAGGAAAATGTATAAATTCTGTTTGAATGAAGCTTCCGTGCCCAGCGGAGCGTGAAGTTGGCCAGGTTTCACGCTTCGCCGCCCAGGTGCCCGTGACGATCTTTCAGTCAATTTGTTCTCACCGATTCAAACTTTAAGCCACGCTTCGTTGAGATGGTCGTATGACATTCTGACGTCGAATGGCACACTGATACATTATGACCGAAGTCAATGTCAAGCCGAACTGTGAACTGATGATGATGATGATGATAATGATTGTGGCAATCTAGAGTAACAAACAGCGATGATGATGACGGTGCTGCTGATGATGCTGAATATGATAATGATGTGGTAATTTAGTGCCATAAATACTTTCAATAAATTCTCAGCTTTGCAGAAATTTATTTAATTTTGAAAAACTGCCACATTTTTTAAACACGAATCCTGCAGTCAGTGGTGAATTTCAATGTAAATCTCCATCTTCTTCCTAATTCTTGTAATTTCGAGAGACATGCAATTTAATTTTATTATTATTAATATTAATAATATTATTATTATTATTAAAATACACTTTAATACAAATTGAACTAATTGATCTAATTGAGTGTAGATGAACTGGAGATGAAGTCTCTAAAAATAGCATCTCATTAAATGCTTCCGCGCATAAAAAGAATCCTTGTTAAGGTTATTCGATTATCGTTATTGTTCTTATTGGCCAATCCGACGCTCTATGAAAGTGATGACGACGACGACGACGATGACGATCATGATCATGATAGTGATTGCCATTCTCCAAGCTGACGTCCACCTTACAAATGCTGAAGAATTTGAGATGCAATTTTGAAGTATTTATTCCAGGGCAACAATTTCGTAAATTGGCAAAAAATTTTAATTTAAATGTCTGCATTTAATTAGGCATTCAAACTCTCAGTTTCTGAGAGAGAGAGAGAGGGAGAGAGAGGAGGAATTTCGAGTCTGGGAATTGTAATTATGAATAATTATGAAAACATTAAATTATTTAATGAATAATATATTATTTTTATATTAATTATAAAAGCCAAAATAATATAGAATTATCGTTTTGCCTGACTTAAAAATTGTCGAAATGTTGCGACGTTATTAATAACCGTAATTAAAAAATAAATTCCAATAATTATTAATACGCTCTATAATTAGCAGCAATACTTTGTATTCACTAAAACGTCATCATCATCATCGCCACCACCACCATCATCATCATCATCAACATCATCGGCATCATCTTCTTCATCCAGTCCATACGCATAATAAGACATGAGACCAGCCACTTAGGCGCTCATTTTTCTGCGCCGGTGTAGCGCTAAGGGTGGCCGATCTTCAATTGTCCTTGTCTGGAGCTGACTGTTTCATTCATTCATCCATTCATTCATTTATTTATTCATTCACTCACTCAGTCATTCATTCATTTTCTTATTCGTGCATGATCTG
The DNA here is from genome assembly GCA_034509925.1 of Hirudinaria manillensis. Classification (NCBI taxonomy): domain Eukaryota; kingdom Metazoa; phylum Annelida; class Clitellata; order Hirudinida; family Hirudinidae; genus Hirudinaria; species Hirudinaria manillensis. Next base: position 7,160,583 of record CM067532.1, on the reverse strand, counting down.
TCCATCAATCATCAACCTGAAAGGCTACCATGGCAACTAAGCAGTCGGGCGCAAGTCACACACCTGGTTCCAATCTCTCGCACTTCTTTCCCAAGCCCAACAGCAACAACAACTCGTCGATGATTGGCAGCAGCAACAACAACAACACTGGCGGCGGCGGCAACAATAACAACAGCAACAAATGTAGTATTTCCGGCTGTCACTACGACAAAGACAAAGAAGCCAACAACTCTTCCTATACCTTGACATCTTCCAACAACAGCAACAAGTCTTCCATTCTGATCAGCAACAACATCAACAGCAGCACCAACAGCAGCAACCACCACAACAACAACAACGGCACGACAAAATGTGCAGGATGCAGGAAAGTGATAAAGGAGAAGTATTTGTTGAAAGCCCTCGATCAGTTGTGGCACGAGGACTGCCTCAAGTGTTCCTGTTGTGACTGCAGATTGGGTGAAGTCGGTTCAACTCTCTTCACGAAAGCAAACCTACTCCTTTGTCGTAGAGATTACCTCAGGTTTGTGGCTTTCTTTACTCGACATTTTCCTTGTTTTTCGTCCGTAATTTGTTACAGAGTTATCGAAAAATATGAACCAGCAGAAGTCATAATCTCTTTTATTATAATATTAAACGATATTCACGAAAAAATACTACGTCTAATTGACGTCTGTCATAGCTAGACGAACATGACAAGATGTTATCCAGGTCTGATGTTTGGGCCGTCATGGCAAGAGACTGGCGGATGTGTTCGACTGAAATATGGCGACAAAGCGGGAAACGAATCCAGACGATTTGGGGTGCCTTGTAACGCAAGGAGTTTTACTGCAAGGAACATTAGACAAGATATGTAAATAAATGCTCAGAAGGATGTTCTGAGATTCCAGGGCTAACGTGGTCGTTAGAAATGCTTTATTATTTGCAGGCACACGATAAAAATAAAGATGGAGACATTAGCAATTATGTGTGTGTGCTTTTGTGTCTATACTGAATTAGTTACGAACAAGTCAAACGAGTTTTGTTCGAATAAGCGGAAAAATTTCTTGCAAATAATTGTTTTAAATGTGATAAATTGTAAAAAAAAAAACAACAACTGCTTTACAAGCACCTAATCGTTTTCGGTTATTTATACCTTCCAGCGCCATGAAAGTACTGAAAGTATTAATAATTTTTATCGCAGATTATTTGGAACAACTGGATATTGCTGCGCCTGTTCAAAGATGATTCCAGCTTTTGAAATGGTCATGAAAGCCAAAACCAACGTCTATCACCTGGAGTGTTTTGCATGTCAACAATGCAGCCACAGGTGAGAATTCGATGAGATCTTGATAAAAATAAATAGCATTCGGATTTATAAATTCAACATTTAAATTTATTTCGACTCTTATGGTGACCTGTAAAAAACATAGGCATCGATTTTGCAATTTAATATGGACATTTCGTATAAGTTATAAATTATAAATATAAATAAAGTTATAAATTATAACTTACAATAATATAATAATTTAATTACAGACTTTTATTTGCATTATTTACCGAAGTTGAACATAATAATTGAAATTAAACATCCTAGGTTTTGTGTAGGTGACAGATATTTTCTCTGCGACAACAAAATTTTGTGCGAGTACGACTACGAAGAGAGACTGCTTCTGGCCAAAGCGTCATTCGAATATGCGACTTATTCTCAAGGTCTTCCGCAAAACAACGCCTCTTATTTCAACAACAGCAACTTTAACAGCGGTAGTCAATACTCGCACAACGAAATCAACTTCGGCTTTCAAAATCCTCCGTTTTTCAATCCATCATCTCTTGGCAGCAGATCCACTGGGCCGCCATACAACTACTCTTCCCTAACCCCTTATCAACAGAATCAGTCCAATTCTTCTCACCTCCAAAACTTGACAAGAGTCAACAATTCTGACGACATTTCCAGTGGATACGGAAGTCCAAGTCCTAATTCATCATAATAAGCATGCGGTTCTTTTTTTTCTAAATTATTTTCATTTTATTCTTAGAACACTTTCTTTGTAGTGTTTATTATTTTTAAAATAAAAATAAAATTTCTTGCAGAAAAATAATTCAAATTTATTTGTAAACTCTTATAAATTTATTTTGCAACAGTTTCATAGTAGTTACACCAGCAAGTGTAACACCAGAATCCAATTTAGATCTGACTTTTTAGCAAAGTCATTTTACATCACCACATAATTTTGCATCCAACTGAAAGTTGAAGAATTGTACATTTTAATTCTAAAACTATCGCGCAATCACAAATATTCATCAGAAAAGAATTTACAATTAAAAAGCAAAACTCGCAAGCCTTTAAAGCGAATATGAATTTTATGAAAATTTTACTCAAAATGTCTTCTCCACTGTAAATTCTAATCATTTACTCAAAAGTATCTCATAAGTTTTATCAAAATCCCATTTGGAGGATCCCATTCCATAAATTCCATGGCAGAAACAGGGATTTGGAAATATCCAAGCATTTTGATTTTTGAAAAGACTACGTGTAGGGTTATCGGAGTTAATAAACGATGTGTCGTCTTTCGGAGTTAAAGTATTAATATTTGCAATTTATTTATTTTTTCTATTAAAATAAAGACATTTACATAAAATGCAGACATCGAATCAATGTTGTTTATGCTCAGTGTCTATTATTTTTGAATTTCCATGGAAACGCTTTTATATCCTAAATGGATCTTTCGGGAGACTATGATATTGAGCTGTTGAGTCAGGATGTTCTGCAGAAATTGTTGAAAAGTTCCCTTGTGCTTCAGCTCAAGAGAATCGCCGAAACCGAATTCATAGAAACAAGTCCGAAATGTACGGATTATTGCAACATCATGAAGAAACCTCAGATCGAAAATTCTTTGAGGAACTTCATTTTCAACCATCTTCAACAAAATGCACACGATTTCGATCTGGAATCGAATTTAGAAGAAAATATCAAAGAACCCGTAGGATTTTTGAATTTGGCTCAAACAAATTGGGAGAAAAGAATAATTAAGAGTATAAACAGCATGAGCGCCGAGTTAGGAGTTCCGCTGGCCAGAAGAAGAACCGAAAAAGAACAGAGGGAAGTTTTTTCTCGCTGGAGCGAACTGGGTGCCAATGAACCTGACTTGAGTAAGTTTCGACCGGTTTATGCAGCCAAGGATTTTTTGGAAGTCATTGCAAATTTGAAGAATCCAAATGTTGCAGAAAATCTTACCAGTAACATTTTCCTTGGCCTACTCCAAATACCTTTCAGCGTCGAATCCATGGAGGAGTTGCAGGAGAGATTCAAAGAGTTGCACATAAAACGACCTCAAGCCGGGATCGATGATCGAACGGGCTTTCCACCCGAACTATTCTTAAACGATAGAATTAAACTGGCCACGGCAATTTTGGATTCGAGGCTGATTCATTATGCACAGGAATTCATCAAGCAGGGTTGCCCTATGAGTCACAGACACTCGCTTTGGAAACAAGCTCTAAATATCAGCATAACAGGAGAAGAAGCTTTGGAATACGAGGGACTCAAGCAACACGTCGTCGTTCAAGACTTGTTGACCGACTCCCTCGTCTACAAAGACGTCAAAATGACCGCAACGAACGACGATCAGTACTTTGTCTTCGAAGATTATTTGTATCAGATCCTTCTCCCGTTCTCGAGAGATGTCAAAGTACTTCGGTGCTTCGAGCGGAGCGGTGCGACGCCGGCCGTCTCGTATCTGAGTGGGAATCTCGGAAGCAAGGACCACAAGGTGACTTATCCTCCGAACGGCATCGTTCCATATCACGGGTTCTCGATGTACGTGGCGCCTCTCTGCTACGTCTACGACGACCCCGTCCACTTGTACTTCGTCTTCAGAGAACTTTACGTACGGCACTTTCACAAACTTCACACCCTTTCCTCGAGCGACGAGGGAATCCTTTCTCTCTGCGCACGGTTCGAGCATCTCTTGCAACACTATGAAACGAACCTCTTCTTTCATCTGAAGACGATAGGAATGCAGCCATTGAAAGTGGCCTTCAAGTGGATGATCAGAGGCTTCTCGGGGTTCTTGGCGAGCGAGCAAGTCTTGCACCTGTGGGACAGGATGATCGGATACGACTCCCTGGCCATTTTGCCAGTGATGGCGGCTGCAATCTTCTCCTTCAGAAAAGTCAACTTGATGCAGGTGAAGACGAGCCACGCGGCCGAAGCCATAATGGCAGACCTGCTGACCCTCGAGGCGATTCCACTCATTCAGCTGTTTCTCTTTGCAGGGAAATGAGTTCACAAAATATTCAAAATTGAATATTCCTTTCAATTTGATCATTGTTGTTGTTTATTGTTGTTAACAGTAAGATCTGCATGAATATTTAAAAACATTCTGTCATCAATTTAAGCCAAGGTTTTGTGTGAAAGTCCCCAATGGTTGAAGGGTGACATCTGGTGCAGGTTGTTATGCCAAACTTATCAGAAAAACTTCCTGATGCGTCAGCATAAACACTGCCTCTCGTGTAATCTTGTGCACATTATGTTTAGAAGTTCTGATTAAATATTTACTTTTCAATCAATGTGTCATGGGTACCATGCATTCTTGAGCATTGGGACTAGACACTAGATGATGGCACAGATTGCAGATTGTTTATATAAACCAACTGACCTTTTCATGACCTTTATAGTACTGATGACAAAAACTTATGGCACAAAAGATGGATTAATAACGTAAAGCTGAGAGGTTTCAACATAATTTCAATTTATTAAAAGCACAAACTTAAGCATCAAAACCTGATGAAAATACACAGAAAAGACAACAAAAGAATAACAACATTTGATGACGTGTCATCCAGTCCAGTGCAATTTGTAGCAATCAAATACTTGGCTAACATAACAGGCAGAGCTATTACCTTCAGAAAGGGAATGCATGTTTGCATCGTCACGGACACCACCACCATTATTATTATTATCATTATTGTTGTTGTAATTATTATTATTATTATCGACAATTAGGGATGTGAGTTCTCTAGTTTCAATACTAAATTGCATGATGTAACAAACATTACAAAGCTGAATACAAGCATCGCTAAGTAAAAGAAAAGCTACAAAAAAACTGTTTTGGCTTTAGAAGATTTTCAAACTTAGTTACAATTAAAAAAGAAAATGTTAATAAATAAATAGAATAAACAAAATAATAATCTTTTAAACAACACGAGACCACAAACCGTCCAAACAAAAGCTCCTTAAGAGACTGCATACTAAGTCGCCAAGCCAAAAAAATAACGCACGGGTACGAAATTCAAGAAAAGGCCGTCACCGTTGGCAACGTCGTAGAGTTGCCATAATAGAAAATTTGCATCTCGAGTTGCAATGGGGATGGCATGATTTATAAAATGCTGGTTAATCACTTTATTGGATTAATTAATTAATTTATTTATTAACCTTTAAATTGGATGGTAAGACTCTAGACACAAAAGAAGCAAAAAAGGCATAGAATCAACTAAATGTTGGAGGAAAGAGAACAATTGAACCAATTAAAAAGTGGTCTGGATGCTCTTGTAGAAGTTCTGCAACAAAAATGGCTTTTGTAAATTTTTGGTAAATTATGTAAGAAAAAATACATTTATTAATAGTTAATAAAATAGTTATCTTAATTGAGAGAGCATTTGAAACTTGTGGTACGTTTAAGATAGATTATGAATCTCCAAAATCAATCGTCATCATCATTAAGGTGTTAATTAAAACATTAAAATCTCAATTTGACATTTAATTAGAATAAAAGGCTTAAAAGATTTACAACTGACCTAATTGGCAGCTTTGATCCCAAATCCTCTGCCATCCCCAGTCTCTTTCCTCAGTAACTGATAGTGAGCCATTGTTTCCTGGAGTTCATCTTCAATAAGAAAAACAAAATCACAAAATCAAAAAAAAATGATTTCTTCTTTAGAAAAAGCAATAATCGTTCATTGTTGTTAACCTTTGACTCTCTCCACCTCCCTCTGCAACCTCTCCATGAGGGCATCTGAATCAGTGGCTCTCTTTTCCATCTGTCATTGATTGAGAAATTTAATTGAATTTACAAGAAATGATTGAATTAATGTTTATCATGACAACAAAAACAATAAGATAATCTTATTACGTTTTTCAATTGAGCCTTCCAGTCACTGATGATCCTTTCATATTTCTCTTCCGATTCATTAGCCTTTAAGGATGTAATCAAATAAAATTAGAGTGAAATTCTGACCATGGCAGATGAGAAAATATAAATAATAAAAAACCTTTTCAAGTTTTGCTTGCATTTCTCTGAGCTTGCTGGACATTGATCTCATTTCATTTTGGAGTTCCTTAGATTTTCTATAATAGGAGATTATTGAAATTTTTTAAAATGTGGCAATGTATAAATAAAGCAAATGGACAGAAACAATCACTTTTCTGCCAGTTCAGTCCTTTTCTTTGCACGTTCTGAATCTGCTTCGGTAGCTGCGAGCTTTTTGGAAACCTTTGGAAGAATTTATGGGTGAGAATTATTTATGAATTAAAATGATTTTTTTTGTAGAATTGTGAAATCAGTGAAATTACCTCCTCGCATTTCTTTTCAGACTCAACAGCGGCCTCTGTCGTCTCTCGAATGAACTGTTCCAAAGCAGCCAACCTCACTTCATCGACATCCTTTTTATGATCAAGAATTCTTCTCTGTCTGGTAAAAGTATTAGCCCAAAAAAAACATGAATAACTCCACTTTCTACATATGATTTAAACATATTTTGTATATCTGACCTCTCAGCTTCATCAGCACCTTTCACTGTTTCATCAAACCTTTCAGTGGCCTCACCAAGTTTAGAATTAAGAACTTCATACTCCAACTCAAGGTCCTTCATTTTTTGTTTTATTGACAAAACGTCGCTTTCTAACTGTAAAACGACAAAATCGTAAAAGGCTCATAAGAACTGGAAAGATAAAGTAAAGATGTCATCGAGTCATTAAATGCAGCAGTATTTCGTTATAGTTAAAATAGAAAAACATAATTGATCTAGATGTGATTAAAAATTAGCATTTTAACACTTACATGCATAATCGTCTCCTTTTCTTCCTCGATAAACTTAATGTTCTGTTGATAGGAATCCTTGAATTTTGCAATATCTGAAATCATCGCTTGCACTCTGTCTTTCAAAGTGGTCACACCACCAGATGCATCTCCACTTCCATCCGTGGCCATTTTCTTGCTCAGATTGATAACTAAACTGTTGTTACTCCAAAACAGGACTCGCTGGACAACGCCGATACCCACCAGACGTAATGACAAATCGTAGACGTCTCACTTATATCAACAGCTATAACTTATTTATAATGAATAAATCGACTCCGAAATTTTGTTTTTTTTTTATATTTATGAAAACTTAACTTGAGTTTTATTTATAATTTTACAAATTACTGTCAATAAAACCTTTCACATTATATCATGGGCTGTAAAAGAATATTTCAAAATTAGAATTTCATCAACTAATTAAACCAAAGTTTTTATATTACGAATAGAATAGTGTTAGAGACAAATTTGCTGAATAGCTTTCAATATCATATGTGATAAACTGGAAAATTTATATTTAATATCTTGTTATTATAATCACATCTACATTTTTTTAGTCTGCTTTCGCAATGCTTAATCTATAAAATGTACTTATTTAATAACATTACTTTTTATTTAAAATGGGGCAATGACAGTCCATAAAGATAATAATAATTAAGAAAGTAATTATGTACCTGTCCCCCTCGTGGAGTAAATGGACAGTTTAATTCAAGGACTATCAACACAATTATTAAATAGTTCTCATTAAAATAAATAGGGTAAAAGTTTGCCCATTATTAAACTTAAACTAAATTATATATATCGATGAGTTTCGATTTTTAAATAAATTTTATCTGGAGAATGTATGGAATTCAAACTCAATGGGGTAACAGTGAAAAAATTATTAGTAAACAGTGGTAAAATATTATTAAAAAAACCAATTTTAATAAAAGTTTAACAAAACATCCTGAACAATGTAAATACTCATTAAGTAATAAAATTTGCAAGAGAATCTGACTGCATTTTATTTTAGCAATTTTTTTATTTGTAATAATAAACTTGATTGCATAAATTAAATATAAGAACAATTTAGAAATAACTAATTAAAACTATTTACAGAATAGATCAATTTTTATTTGTTTAAATAAAAAATTTGATAAAATAAATTATAAATAATAATTTCAAACAAATTATTTGTTGCTCGTAAGTTTTGCGCTTTTAATGTTATTGATTTCGTATTCTTGGCATAAGCTGCTGAAACTGGAGTTATTTCTCCAATATTTGTTTTTAATTTCACGAGATTTCTGATCGCCTTTGAAATATCGTTGATAAAGATTGCATTATGAATTTTTAGCTTTTTAGCTTCTGTGTATTCAATACTTAAACACCTTATCCGAACCATCTAACGATACACTCGTTTTTTTAATAAATTTTGCGTCCAACCGCAAATATCTCTGTTTCCACGTAGCAGTCGATGAAAAGTTGGTGGTGTTGTCGTCTTCTGCTGTGCTGTTTAACCTTTTTATTTGCTTATTTCGGTTATCGCCTGTTCCAAAAAACATGGTTCCTTTCAAGTTATGACCATTTTTTTGCAGGTCATGAAAGGGCCACAAGAACGAGTTCGTTCGCTTCTTATAGAAAGCCTCTCTGGGATTTGTTGCAATGAAATCAAATTTAAAGACTCTTTAAAAGTGGAAGGATTGTTTGGTATAACTGTGGACGAGGTGGAAGTGTTCCTAGTCTCAGTTGGTGAAACTTTTGTTCACAACCGAGCAATATCCACAGTTTCAGAGAATGACTATCAACATGGAGGCCAAATGTCTACAATATCACAACAACTTTCAGGTTGGTTGACTTATTGGTGGCAAGAATTATAGCCATTTAGGCTGTAATGATAATAACTTTATCAGTAATTGTTATTTGATTGATAAAGAATTGGTGCTCACCTGATGTTTTCATGGGCAAATTTACATATGATTCAGATTCTGGAACCAAAAATTAAGTTCAGTTTTAAATAATAATTTGTTGATGTTTCTTGATCCTGAGTCCTACATAATGAGGTTTATGAATTGATGCCTAAGCTAATTTGACATACCTTCTAATTAAGACTATTAGTTTGATGTCAATTTTGCCTTCCCAATGTTGATACACCATGAAATCACTTGGAGCTTTGTTTGAATGATCATGTGAATGCACAGTCATTTGACTTTGAAATTAATGAATGATTGTCTATGATATTTTGAATGCAATAAATGTAAAAATAATCCAGAAATAGACTTTTATTTCTTAAAATCACCATTTTAATAGCAATTAAATGGATCCAAGAATGCTGTCAAAGTTTCATATTTATTTTGTTTATTAATTAATTTATTAATGGGTCATTTGAAATGGGATGATTTTGGATAATTATTTGAGATTTCTTTAATTTTGATTTAATAGAACCAAGCCTAAAAGATTATAACAAGGTCTTTGCATGTTTTGATCAAGTTAAGGATCAAATAAGTTTATAATGGAATTTGAAAGTTTGTTGCTTATTTATGGCCATCCACTGAAAATATTAGAAAATGAATCGAGTCTATTGTGATTGGAAATTACTTCTAAGCTTTAGTTTTGATTTTTCAATTTATACATGAATTTATATGATGCCAACACTTTTGTAATATGTTCTTACTTATTTAGTCCAGGATGTTCTTTGAAAAGATTCTTTAATCTTCAAAGTTCTTGGAATGTCATTTAATTGTTTAGTCTTTTACTTTGGAAAGTTTAGGATCTTTTTTTAAAGAACGTCTTTCAAACACTAACACCTGTAATTGGGTGTTGCTAACCAGGAAAGACCATTTAGCATGGAGATTGTTTCCTAAGAAAAAGATGTCTTTGCCAAAAATTGTACCCCTCTTCGTCTGATATTTGTTTTGCCGACGGTCTTTGTTGACCAATGAGGTTTCTGGAGTAGAATGCATAATAGAGTTGTAACCAAGAGGACAAGGTTCATATTAATTAGGCAAGTATGTATGTGCATGTGTTTGTGAGTATGTGTGTGTGTGCACTTGAGCCCTACAATGGCTATCACACTATAATTAATGTATAATGGAAATGCCAAATATACGTCCATCTTGAGATGATCCTAGTTATTGTGGTGATTCTGCTTTGTTTTGTTGTTGATAAGTTTTTATTTAAATTTAAGATCTTTTGCATGATTTTGTTTTTTTTTTATTATATTTTGAGACTTTTCTGATAAAATCTCTTTCCCTCTGACCAAGTTGTGTAGCAAATTCAGAATTCTGAAAACATATGGGTTATTTTCCTCTAAACTGGAACATTTGGTAACTATTCTATTTTGTTATTTCTTCTATTTTTAGGGGCAATTCAGATGGTGACCATGATAATATAATAAGCCATATCTTTTAAGAAAATTTAAACGTTGCTATAAAAGCCATATTATATTAAACTTTTACGTGAAAGTGCAGATTCGAGAGAACGAAACATTTACTGTAATGTTGTAAACAGTCAAGTGATTAAATGTGATTGAATCAGTAAAAGAAATAATAAATTGGTAGTTAAAAAATATTGTCAATGATTTGTTGGATGTTGTATTGCCATTGACTTCTATAATTATTAATATTTGTAATTAATGTAATGTAATTAAGACCTATGTATCTACTTTTTTAGCCACAAGTTATGTCTAAAATATGAGGTCATCGTTTTGTGTTTTTTTTAACTAACTTTGAAAATTTGGTTTAAACATGAACTGGTTTATCACATGAGGTTTCATTGGCCTAATGAGTAATTGGTCAGCATGGATTTAACTTTATTTCTAAATCTGGTTGTGCCATTAGTCAGCCATTTCTATTTTTAGAAGGCTCTTTTGAAATGCTTCTGCATAATGTTTCCCAATAGGGAAGGGCTCAAGCTTGTATTTACATTGTTTGTACCCTCACCTGCCATTTTCTACAAATCATTCAAGCTTCACTTTTTCTCTCCCCTGTATCCTGCATTTAGCTTCAGGTTTATAATTATTTATACTGTTTAAAAAATTATTTGGTTAAACTCCTGATGATGACAAGAGGACGATGGTGATTATCTTATAGGAAGATGAAAGAGGATGCTGTGAAATTGGATAAATCCATTAATTTATCTGAAAATCGTTGCTAAGCCCATTATTGATATTCTAGATATTTTTCTATAATATCTATTATGACTGTAGATGATACTCAATGTAGGTAATTTGGTTGTTATGGTTATTACATCAATTAATTTATTTGGAAACTTTAATTAGCTTCTGAACATTTCCACAAGGCGTTTACATAACATGTCATTTCTTTGGATAAAATAAAAGACCATTTTCTCAAAACTTCAAATATTTTTTTCTACTCTCAAGCTTCACCTGCATTTGGCTTGTTTTGAAGTGGATTAGGCCGTGGTTTGCAACCTGTAATTAATAGTTAATGAAATTTATATTATTGTTGTTTTTCAATTCTTATTATGTTTATATTATTATTGTTATTATTATTAATATTATATCTTTATATATGTTAATATGTATTATATTATTATATCATAACCAATGTTTGGGGAAAATGATTATTTGAGGTTAATGATACGAGAGAGCACACACGCTAAGTCGGTCTCCTCCAAGGCCGAAGGTATAGGGCGATGAGGAAGGAGTTTGTGAGAATCATTGGCATGCTGAAAAATATCGGTCAAAGTTTCTTCTGGCTGAAAGGTCCAACATCTCGTTTGTTATGTTTATCCGTCAGGATTCTTTCCATTTTCCAGCATTTCTTAACTTTCCACACCGGAGTAGGATGCATTCCCACGGGCATCCTTATCGTGCTTTGGGGTTGTGAAGTGACAAATCATACCTTTTGATTGAAATATATTAATGAATATATATATTAATATATATATATTATGAAATTACTACTTTTATATATATATTATGAAATTACAATTTTTTGAGGACTTCTACATAAAATATTAGAAACTGTGACAAATCATAATTTTGAGTCACGTTAATTTACAAATGCAATCCTGCTACATCTTGACTTTAAAAGATTGAGGTGGCTCGTTGACCCTTCTGGCACGACCCAAAGTGAAAACATATTTTTTGGATTATTCAAATTATTCTGGACTGTCCGTTGCGTTATTATTGATATTATTGATATCCATTTTCAGAAATGAACGAAAATTCATTGCCAGTAATAACAGGCAAGAAGCAGAAAATCGACCTGAACGATCTTCAGAATGTTTCCCAATATTTAGCAAACCATGAACAAGTTTCTAATGAACACGAAATGGAAGGAGTCATGCTCTGCGGAGAATCCTTGGTTGGTGAAATTTTAGGGACCCGAACATATTTTTCTGCTTGGCTGGTAATAGTGACGTGGCCATTGCACACACACACATATATATATATAGACTCGTTAGTAATAGGTTTTATCTAGAATATTGATCCTCTCCATGATTTCCTGTCCCGTATCACTACTTTTCATTCTCTCTACAACTGTTCACCTTTGTAATTGTGCTTGCTTTTTGCATCTGAAGTTTAAAGGGGAAAGGTATCTTAAAATTTGGTCTCCATATTAGTCAGATATATTAATTTTTAATCCATCTTTTTCCTAAGAAATTGCTGGAACATCGCTCCGAGACTCTGCGGAAAATGGATGCCTATTTTTTCTAATTATCTCGGTAAATGAATGAGAAAGGGTGGCATCCCTGATGATGGAATGGACACATTAAAGACTGGATTAGGGAAGATGCATGGAGTGATGGAATTAAAAACGGATGCAGACCACGCTTAAATAACAGCAAAACGTAATAGGCCTCGGGCTCGCCTTAAATACCTGCTTCCGTTTTACCTGCATTAGATTAAAATAAAGCAAGATTAAGATCCACCCACTCACTTATCTCTTGTCTAAGTTTTCATTTGCATACCATGGTTACTGCTTCCTTTGGCCGTGACTTTGGAAATAAATAATTCACGGCTCATTTTCCAGTTTGAGATGATCTCATTTTGCACACTAGTTTGATAAACGGCTTCTGACTGGACGCCATCCTTCTTGAAATATTCCATTAAATAATACTCTTGGTGATTAAAAACTCTGGGTTTTGTCATTTATGTTCTAGAATTTTAAATACTTGCAAAAGTTAGTCGTTGAAATGACCGTTTTTGTTGATTAGACTCAGTCGGACCTCGAAAATGGCAACTCTCTCTCGGACATGTCTCAGGCCGACGCCGCAGGCGCTTGGGCTTTCCCGTTTTCTAAGCTACAACAGCAACAACAACGCATACCTCTCGAGCAGCTCGACAAGAGCAAAATGATGGCCGCGGCCATAACGGCCATGAGACTGCAGCACCAACAGAACAACGAGCCGACGTCCATGACAGCCAACAACGTGGTGGCACTGCAGCAACTCAGACAGAGTTATTTGGCAGTCCAGCAGCAGAACGAGTCTAGGGATGATCATGCCTCCAACGCCTTGGAGCAGTTTCAGTTGGACTCTCATGCTCTGGAGCAGTCCGTGGCGGTGGCAGCCCTTCAGCAGCAGCTGGCCATAAACTTGGCCGATCCGGCCAGTCTGAGCCTTCTCGGCAACAAGGCTCTCGTATCTGGCCTCATATTGGACCAACTCTCTCAACACTGCGTCGTGGATGATGAGAACCAACAGGTAGGTTATGGACTTTTTTGTGGACGTTTATTCATCAGTTCTAATAAATTTTTTTTTCTGATTTTGCAGTGGTTGAAATAAAATCTGTTTCTTGAACTATTTATTTTATGGTGCTCATATTTATGACATCATTCCTATCCTTTAACTTATTAAAATATCTATTTTGTAATAAATAAATAAATAATTTTTGCACTTTCAAAATTCATCAAGGAATCTTTGAGAGGAAATTTAAAAAAAAATCAAATTGAAATTTTCAGTCTCAATCAGACAGCGATTCAGGGATGGACAGCAAGAAAAATGCAAATCTCATACAGGCACTCAGCGGAGCCGGAGGACTGGGCAGTGCCGTCCTGCAGTTGAATTCTCATCACCTTCCGAAGCACTTTCGACAGCAGCACAACTCCGAGACGATGATGCTCCACTTGGATCCGGGGTCGTCCGGCGGCAGCAACAACATCATGGAAGGATCCGTCAGGACTTCGAAGGACGAGGACGACGAGAACAACATGGATTCGAAACTTTGGATTACTTCTGCAAACTCCGAGATCGTTGCCATGGCGCCGCCCGTTTACAGCAACCTGCTGGCCGCCGCGGCATCTTCGGCCTCGTCCTCTTCTAAGTCTCCTTCGCCTACCTGGTTGACCCAACATCACAATAACCATCAGCAACAGCAGACCATAAAAATGTCTCCGGATACGGTCGTGGACAATAATTTGGTTCGACCGTTTTGCTTCTGCTTTGCAATGCGACGAAACGTTTCTTAACTCTTTTATAACATTTAGAATTTGTTTCGTTAGGTCAACAGCATCATCGAGTCGAATTCGACGCAAGCAGCCCTGGCCATTTCTTCGAATCAATTCATAGTCGGACCGATATATCCGGCTTCTTCGTCCACGTCTTCTTCTTCGATCCAACAGCACGCTTTCAATCTCTCAGATCTCATGCAACAAGAGCAACTCCTACAACAGCAACAGCAGTTACAACAACTCCAGCAACAACAGCAGGCGGCCAAACCTCCTCAGCAGTCGCAAAGGCAGCAGAATCGCGGACGGAAGGAGTCGCGGAGGTCCTGGACGAGCAACAACAAGCCGAACTCGTGTCCGTACGCGGGCTGCACCAAAACTTACTTTTTCACTCACGACCTGAAGAGGCACCTTCGTCAAAAGCACGGGGAGGTGCTGAGCGGAGAGGCCTCGTCGGCGGGCCAGATGTTCGCGACGACGGACGGCAGGGGAAGCGTCCGACACCAGCAACAACAAATACCTCAGTTACAGCAGCAATTGCAAGCTCATCAATTCATTTTAAACGACAGAAAAGATTTCGTCCTCCTGATGCCGCCTCAGCTGCAGACCAAGAACGAGGTCGACGACGACGAGAACCTCGCCTCCGGCGGCGTCAGGGACGACGTGGAAAGCAACCAACTGGCGCTGGCGGGCGGGTCCAACGTGCTGGGAATCATCGCCGATAAAACTCAGGACGAAGAAATGCTGCCCGCCTAGCGTCGCGCTTCGGTCGGAAGTCGCGGCGAGTCTGCTTCAAGATTTCATTCGTTTCCGGGATTCGTGAGTCGAATTTAAGTCCGACCGCTTCGCCAGGTGGCGAAGTGGCGGATGCTGAGGTTTGCGGTCATCAACCAGTCAGTCATCGACATTGATGGTAAAATGGCAGAAAGATGCGTCTCCCCGATAAAATTTTAAGATTAAATATATTATTATTATTATAAGAAAATTTTTTTTTTCAAAATAATTCTCTACCGTTAATTATTTATTAGTCGGCAAAGTTAACTTTGCAACGAGCCGTAGTTTGGTTTGTAGACGTGGTTGACGTGGTCTTGCGTATTTTTTCCGAACTCGAGTCTCGTTCGTAAACTTTTTTTTGACGTTCGTTTAGATTTTAAAATCGTCCGATTGTGGCAAATATTCTTTTGTTAACACGACGATCATCATCGTCGTCGTCGTCAAGAATAGTCAAATCGAATTATTAGTGCAGGTTTCGTACCTTGTTTTCGGATCGTTTGCGGACCTCCTCGTTCTGGACGACGGATCGGACTACGGACGTGACGGTACTCTCCAATAGCCAAAGTCAGACCTTTTACTTGCTTGCGACTTCAGTCCGGTCGTCAAAACGGAGTCGTCGCCAGAGCAACAGAAAGGCTTCCAAGATGGCAGACGAGGGACGGCGCTCGTCTCTTTTCGTTTGGATTTGCTTGCAAAAAGCTTTTTGAGAAAGGTTTGTTCTTCGTGACGTTTGGTACGTTTTGCTTTCAACAGGATCGTCTCGGTTACGGGACTCGTAATCTCGTGTCGTTAATAATTATAGTCTGGTGAATTATCGAATTTGTTATGGACAGACTTTTTAGACTTAATTTCATAACTGAATCGTTAGACGTCAAAGTTTACTGATACAACACGGATGCCTGTAGAGGGAGATGCGTTAACGTCATCTGCTGCCGTCGGTAACCATAATCGCTATTACTATTATTATTATTATTATTATTATTATTATTATTCTGTTTTGCATTTTCAGACTTGCATAATTTTCGAGTACCATCATATTAAGGCGATCTTTGTTTACTGCAGTTTTGAACTAGTCTTTGTGTTTTGGCAGTAAATTTATTTTTGCTACGTGGAAGCTATGAAATTATTTCATGCAGAGAAGACGTTGTTCCACTGATGTTGCGAGGCGTTTGGAGAAAAGTTTTTGATTTTTTTTCTTTTTTCATTCTTTTTTTTTTTGTACAAAGGTGTTGACTCAATTCATTGTGTACAGAGCTCCAAATCTCAAAATTTCTTAATTTGTTTGATGTGCATCTTCTTTCATTTGATAGTACTTCAGCTTTTGTGTTAGTGAGTCGCAGTCGTCGCCGCACGACGAGACCCCCCTCGGTCGTCGCGGGAACGGCCGGGTCCGCTGCCGGCACTCTCGGCGTGTACATAATTATTTTCAATAGCCCTCCCTGCCCCGGCATGCGAGTCGTTTTGAACGGGGAGTGAAGGAAACTTATTCTACGTATCCTAGCGTACTATTTATTGTAAAGAAATCGTTTTTAAATACCGAACACTGGTGTCCTCTTGTTTGACATTTTTCAAGCTTATCATCATAAATAGTTGGACAATAATTTTCAGCAATTCTTTGAAACAATTGGTGTCATTCTTGGAAACGTTGTGAAATACATATTCCAATAAAATATTATCGTTTGATCGATCGTTCCAAAACACTCGCTCCCCTGAAACAACCACCCGAAGTAACCGACGTTTTGATGAACCCAAATCGAGGTCGGATACTAGAACAAGAACATCGTTTGTGAAAAATCACGTGTTAAGGCTTTGCATGGCCACAATGGATTGAAGCCAGAAGCTGACACTAAATTAAATGAAATGTAGCAACAACAAGAAGAGAAAACGGAAGGCACGTATTCGGAACGACGCGGACGGCTCTGAAGTCTTCAATTTCTAAAGGCTTTCGTGTCGAAACGATGAAGAGTCCGTGGCGACCAAAGGCTCAAACGACGAGGATCGACTGACGACGTGAATGAAAGGCAACAGGTTATCCAACAAAATAAAAACTCGATTCAAGTCATCCGTGGATGGTAGCTCCAATATATAGACAATTTAAAGATGGCAGTACGCACGAGTTTACAAAACGTCCGTCCGTTCTTGCGGGCCTACTATTCGGGATTCTTCTTCGTGGAAGTCACTATGACAGCTGGAATGAGAGTAACAATGGTGACTCGTGTTATTTGGGAAAATGGATTGTTAATGCTTAAGTATCTACCCTCATCATGAACTATTACTAATTTCAGTTTGAAATTCTAGATTAAGTGAACTTAAGACCAAATATTTGTAGTCATTTCCAAGCTTTCTGAGAATGCTATCCCACAGTCAGATGCACAAAAACTAGCAACGATGACAACAATGATGATAATAATGTGATCTACGAAATACTTTGAAAATGAAACCAACCAATTATGATTCCCAGCACGACAAGTATAACAACGGCCAGGATTATCATCATCTGAAGAAGACAAAAGATTGCTTAAATAAAGATTCCATGAAATCTTGTATGTCTAATTGTAATAAGTAATAATTAATGAGAATGAGATGCAAAGATGTGATTGATTGTTTGGTTACATATATAATCTGTATATCATTTAGATTTGCACAGCAGCTAATACTTAAGAGTATTTTACTGGAAATGTAAAATAGCTTTTGATATTAATTTTCTAAGTTATCAAAGTCATTATTGAAACAAAATATTGTGCTTCTAAATCTAAAGACAATTCAATATACTTTGCCAATAAGTGCAAAACTATTGTAAAATGGAAAATAAACAGCCATTATCTGCCTCTCATCTCATGAATGACAGATGAAAGAAAAACAAATAATAAATAAATAACAATCCAATGCAAGATAAAGTTCAAATTTAGGTTTTAAGATTTAATCTTCATTCATTCAATTTTTTTATCAAATGAATTAATGATCCAAATCAATTTTTCCTTTTGAAATAAAGTTTCCATGAAATTTCAAAACTTCACGACTTGCAAATGCATCTCTTATCGCCACGACGATAAGCACCAACACCACTGTGATAAGGACCGTGCGTGTGAAAATGTTCAAACGATGTAACGCTATTCTCAGAGCAATTATCTTTATCTTGTTGGTTAAGGCTGCTCACATATTAAGACATGTTGGTAAACTGCAAATTTACGCTGACTGATATGAAATGAAAACAAACTTAAAACCTTATAAATAAACAAAATTCTTGTACAAACCTTGACGTTTTTCCACCAATATTTTCTCCTTATCCTTGTAGTTGCTCTTTCAAACTGTTGTGCTCCCACTTGTAGTGATTCTTGGTAATATTTAATAAATTTATTACATTTATGAAAAAATCAAACAAATTCTTAAGCAGCTTATAAACACAGTCACACACCTGCTCTGTAGTCCAAGTCACTCAATTTCTGATCCCTCTCCAACACTCTTTCCATATTGTCCCTCATGATCCCAACAACCTATAATTATTAATATTCCATCATTACATGCTGGATCCACTAGTAAAGTATTACCAGTCTAAAGATTATCCAATTTAAAATATATTTTTAGTGCTTCTTTGGGTCAAAAATAACTTTTTATCGCTTTTAATTTGAAAATACTGACTTCTTAATATCAAATCTTTATGAAGACATTCAAATTGGTAGATAAATAATTTTACACAAATAAAAAAAAACATTTATTTTAATAATAACAGAATTGAGTGAGTTGAATCTATAAATGAAGGTAATCAAAACCATTGAGGCTGATTGTGTTTACACTACATGTTTGCATCATTATAACACAAATTAAGGTAATTTGCCTTGGTGGCATCTGCTTGCAATTGATATAATATATCATTCTTTCATTTATTGTTTAGTCCAAAAAAGTCAAACTTAATAAAAATCGAGCATTTACAAAATGTAATAAAATAAAATAACTGACAAATAATTATACTAGAACATCAACTAAAAAACCTAAATATCACCTAAAAAGAAAGTCATGTTACAACAACTTTCTAGATAAAATAGAGCCTATTTTGATTATTCTCATAATTACATTCATTACTTTTTAATTAATTATACTCATAATCACAATATCACAGCAAATAAGAAACACACCACCACCCAAACTAATTCCTTATCTCATACTGTAACATTTTGAACTTTTCTAAAAGTATATTAAAGGCTCATTAAGATAGCAAAGTTGTACCTGATCAACTTGGGCCTGAGTTTCTTGCACTTTGTTAGCAGATCTTTGGTAGCCATCACTTAAGTGTTTAAACAATTTTAAAGCTGGCCAATTCATTGGCTTTATTCACACATTAAGGATAGTAAAACTAAATGAGTAATAACCACATTTATTACTTACTTAGCTGTGCTTGAATATCCAGCACCTTGTTTATAAGATATGGAAGGATCAGCCCTTTGAAAAGAAAATTACTCTTAAAAGTGTTTATTAAATAAGCTGATTAAGTAAAAATTCATTTCAATCATATTAAACGTGAGTAAAATAGCATTTCATCACATTTTAGGAGTAACGATTCAGGGGCGGCACAGAAAAAACACAGCCGAGCCAAGTTTACAGTAATATGAACTACGACTAACTTGTGATAAGATGGTCGAGAGCCAAGCTATATTAAATATTTAAAAAAAAGAAAGGTTTTAAATCTTTAAAATGTAGAAAATTTATTATAATCTTTTAAATATTTTCAATATTTAAATGACATCTAAAGTAGAACGATATTATATTACAGTGTCATGAATCCATGTTTACTTGGAGCTTGATCCTTTCACCGAGAGAATGTCGAGGGTTATTGGGTATTTACTTGATCGGACCCGGACGTTCAGTAACTATCCGAGAATACTTTCCACTTCCCTGAATGGTCTGAATTTAGGCCATTCCGTAACAAAATGGAATGCATCTTCTTTGCCAGGACGATGTTTGCAGACTACTGCTCAAAGATTGTCTCACAATAATAGCAGCAAAACTAAATTTAGGTCGACGATTATATATTTTGTCTCAGCTGGAGTCTTTATGCTAGGAGCATCATATGCAGGTGTACCTTTGTACAGGATGTTCTGCCAGGTCAGTCTTTGGAATTTCACTTTTAGTTGGTCAAAGTTATTAAAACGATTTAACAGAAATCAGGTTATGGCGGAGAGGTGAAGAAAGAAGTAGACGGTTCAAAAATCGAATCCATGAGTCCAGTTAAAAATCGCCAACTCAGAATAAAATTCAATGCAGACGTCAGCTCAAACATGCAATGGAACTTTAGGCCTCAGCAATCAGAGATCAAAGTAGGATTCACAACTTTTAATCATCCTTTAAATCTGCAGTTCAAATTTGATTTGGGACCATTTATTATCATAAAAAATTCAAGCCTCCAAAACATGGAAAATATGGTTTAAAAAGCAAATTACCTTGTAAGCAATGCAGAGAACATTTATGAGAGCACAAAAGATTACTTTGGTCTCAATGCATTGACTCAATTAATAATTAATACTCCATTCTTTAGTAAATAAGCTCTTACCAAATACACAACTGAAGTCATGCTGTGAAATGTTTTAAGGTTATGCCTGGAGAAACAGCACTTGCCTTTTACAGAGCCAAAAATCCCACTGACAGACCCATCATTGGAATTTCTACATACAACGTCATACCTTTCGAAGCAGGACCTTATTTCAACAAAATCCAGGTCTTCATTATTCTCCATAAATCTGAATTAATTCAATCTGCTGTTAATTTATTTTGAATTGTTGGGTTTTTGTTGATAATTAAAATTCACTTTTAAATGCTGATCTTGAACTCTGTTATTTCAAGTGTTTCTGCTTTGAAGAGCAACGGCTTGGTCCCCATGAGGAGGTTGTCTTTAATTATAAATTTTTTATATAAATGTTATATTATTGATAAATAATTTATTGTAAATACAAGAATAATAAAATTATCAAGTATCAATGGAGCAAAAGTAGCATGTTTTAGTCACAATTATTATTATTCTAAATATTATTACCTTCCAGTAAGACTAGTCACAATTTTTAAGAGCACCATTCTGTGGTCGCATTGGAGTCTCATAATGAATTATAATATTCTGTTTATTATAAAATCATAATATTCACGACTGGACGAAAATGGATTTTCTATCAACAGGTCGACATGCCCGTGTTTTTCTACATCGACCCCCAGTTTTGTGACGACCCACTTTTGGTCAACGTCAAGGACATAATGTTGTCGTACACGTTCTTCGAATCCAAGGGCGGAATCAACATTCCGGTGCCGTCCTACGCGACGCCCCACAATCGGTGACCGGGATTCGAACCGCTCGCCTTTGAACTTCTCGAGGAATGACCCGAGACCCTTGAAACTTTTCTGCTCAATTTTACGACTTTCTACTGCACGATGAATTGCTCTCCTCGAAGTGGATTTTATTTATTTATTCGGTTCAAATTATATTTAAAAGTGAAATTGTTGAATCTTGAAATTGTTTTGTGGCACTCACTTCTTGGGATTTGGTATCACCAAAAGAACGCAGGATTCAATTCGAATTGTAATGAAATAAATCCAAACCAAATGCTGGAAATTAGATTTAACTTGGAACAAGGAACTTCTACAATTGAATTGTGATCCTTCATTCTCATTCAACAATATTAGGCAGCTAGTTAAATAGTTAATTAATAATAATAAATTAACTTTTTAAAACCCAATTGGAAGTGAAGAGGCTTGCTTATGTTGACTATTAATGGAGTGGGTCGTTGAAAACGTTGTGCTTTTTGGAATAGCATGTTTTCAATTGGTGTTCTTTTTTTTTTATTATAAAGAAACACGAGTTAAATATTATATATATATATGGAATCGCATTTAATAGCGTTGGAGTCGAGTGGATAACATCAGGAAGGATTTTAATGCGCAGTGGAGGCGCTCTTGTCTGAGTCATTGATTCCAACAGCTGGAAGATCAAGCAAGAAGCAGACAGATGATGTTATTATGATTATAATAATTATAATTACGGTTCTTATGGTTACAGATCTTCGACTAAATCATTGACGACCAGGATTTCTAGAAAATAAATTTTGTCCCATCTAAAGGCTTGCGTTGATGCTATTACAAATAGCAATCACATGTTGCAGGAGTGTAGCCATATCATGACGTTGTTTACAATTGGATAATTTAGTACAGAACTGAATACTCATCGAGGGGAACCCCTAAATATAAATTACAAACAATTTGCATTCAAGAGATAATTATTTCTTGCTTTCACGACTGAGCTACGAAAAAAATTGCTCGCTGTCGAAGCCTCTTTATCATAATTTATGCAATCAATTACATATTCATGACGTTCTGGCATTGGCTCGGGCGAAGCTCTACATAAAAAGGTGGTGCAAAACCTGTGCTCAGTCGGATGAGATCGAGTTGCTGTTGTGCTTCGCGTCGTTGAGATTCGTCGTTGTTTGTCGTACTGCCAACTAAAAGGTAGGCCTATCTGGTAGCTTGAAAGTTATTTATTAAAATTATTTGTTTTAAACAAAAAATACAATTTCCAGTAATATCATCAAATTTAATCGTATTTTGTAATAAAAAAATCAGAAGGAAATCAGAATGAAAACAAAATCATTAATCAATCATTTGATAAATATTTAAATATTAAGCACTTCTAATAAATACTGTTTAACTGGGCAGACATTTTAGACCATCCGCCCAAAATTTTCTTTTCAAGGACGCCCTAAAATTAGTCGATAATTTCGTTGCTTTTCACACTCTAGAGAAAAAAGACTTTGAATAAGCCTACTTACTTAATATTCATGACCTATTACGTCACATTCCAGTGCAAGACAAAAATGGCGGGGAGGTTTGGATCAGCCCTTCAGTCCAGCGCTGCCATAAACTTCATCAAACTCATCCTCACAATCTTCAACTTCATTTTCTTGGTCAGATTGATTTCCCGCATTTTGTTTGATGTGAAATTAAATTTATTATTATTATTATTGTTATTATTATTATCGACGAGAAACTCTACTAAATCATGAATAATAATAGTAATTATATCAACAATTATTAATAATCAACAATATTAATAATAATAATATTAACAATAATAATAATAATAATAATAACAATAATAATAATAATAATAATAATAATAATATAAATAATAATAATTGCTATTCACTGCAGTCCGAATTTAATTGCAACTAATAGGACTTCCCGCTTCAATTTTTAACGAAATTATTTGCTATTGGCTGGTATTCACCTAGTTTACATCACGTGATTTTATAACCTGATTGATGCTTTTGTGACTTAAAATGACCTGTTTGGAACTTCTTGAGGAACATATTTTGAGTTTTTTAAAAAAGAAATTCATCCTAAACTGGTTATATCTGAGTAATCCAAACAAAGGACACCATATCTTATCATTATCATATTTATCATAACTTAACATTATCACTAAAAAATGCATAGAATGTCAATCGAATGTCATTTCACATAGCAACTAAACCTCCGAATCAGAATTATAATTAAAAATAAATTAAACTATAACAACATGTCGTGCATATCGTGAATTATGCAAATATTCGTGAATATTCCGACCAAATTATTTGAAATTATTTTCTTCCTGCCAGGCGTCAGGAGTGGCCATCTTGGGTCTTGGAATATGGATGCACGTGGAATTGTTCCGTTACATCGAATTGACGACTATTTATTATGACTCCGCCCCTTACGTCCTAATTGGAATTGGATCCGGGATCGTCATCATCGCCTCGTTTGGATGCATGTGCACCATCAAGGGTCATGGACGCTTGCTCTACTTGGTCAGATTGATGATGATGACGACGATGGTTATGATGATGATGACGATGATAAATAAATAATTAATCCAATTTATAGAAAATTAGCTTAAAATAAGATGTAATAAAATTGTGAGTATCACTGCTGGCACTGGTTTCAGTTCCCTGTCGGATGTAAAACATTCTTTGTTGTTGTTGTTGTTGTTGTTGTTGTTTCATTCCACTGCGATGTCCAATGATGAATCAATGATGTTTATAGCGACTAGCAATAACAAAAACTGGAAATCATCGCCATCGTCCTCATCATCATCCTCATCATCGTCGTCATCATCGTCATCGACATCATAATTTAAATGTCTATCATCGAGTAAAACTTCATTAAAAATTATTTTTGAAACTTCTGAAGGCTTCAAGTTTCTTTGGATGTCATCCATGTTTACATGTTTACATGTTTACAATTAAAAATGTTTACACATTTTGTTTACATGTTTACATGTTTACATGTTTACATGTTTACATGTTTACATGTTTACATGTTTACATGTTTACATGTTTACATGTTTACATGTTTACATGTTTACATGTTTACATGTTTACATGTTTACATGTTTACATGTTTACATGTTTACATGTTTACATGTTTACATGTTTACATGTTTACATGTTTACATGTTTACATGTTTACATGTTTACATGTTTACATGTTTACATGTTTACATGTTTACATGTTTACATGTTTACATGTTTACATGTTTACATGTTTACATGTTTACATGTTTACATGTTTACATGTTTACATGTTTACATGTTTACATGTTTACATGTTTACATGTTTACATGTTTACATGTTTACATGTTTACATGTTTACATGTTTACATGTTTACATGTTTACATGTTTACATGTTTACATGTTTACATGTTTACATGTTTACATGTTTACATGTTTGCATGTTTACATGTTTGCATGTTTGCATGTTTGCATGTTTGCATGTTTGCATGTTTGCATGTTTGCATGTTTGCATGTTTGCATGTTTGCATGTTTACATGTTTACATGTTTACATGTTTACATGTTTACATGTTTACATGTTTACATGTTTACATGTTTACATGTTTACATGTTTACATGTTTACATGTTTACATGTTTACATGTTTACATGTTTACATGTTTACATGTTTACATGTTTACATGTTTACATGTTTACATGTTTACATGTTTGCATGTTTGCATGTTTGCATGTTTGCATGTTTGCATGTTTGCATGTTTGCATGTTTGCATGTTTGCATGTTTGCATGTTTGCATGTTTGCATGTTTGCATGTTTGCATGTTTGCATGTTTGCATGTTTGCATGTTTGCATGTTTGCATGTTTGCATGTTTGCATGTTTGCATGTTTGCATGTTTGCATGTTTGCATGTTTGCATGTTTGCATGTTTGCATGTTTGCATGTTTGCATGTTTGCATGTTTGCATGTTTGCATGTTTGCATGTTTGCATGTTTGCATGTTTGCATGTTTGCATGTTTGCATGTTTGCATGTTTGCATGTTTGCATGTTTGCATGTTTGCATGTTTGCATGTTTGCATGTTTGCATGTTTGCATGTTTGCATGTTTGCATGTTTGCATGTTTGCATGTTTGCATGTTTGCATGTTTGCATGTTTGCATGTTTGCATGTTTGCATGTTTGCATGTTTGCATGTTTGCATGTTTGCATGTTTGCATGTTTGCATGTTTGCATGTTTGCATGTTTGCATGTTTGCATGTTTGCATGTTTGCATGTTTGCATGTTTGCATGTTTGCATGTTTGCATGTTTGCATGTTTGCATGTTTGCATGTTTGCATGTTTGCATGTTTGCATGTTTGCATGTTTGCATGTTTGCATGTTTGCATGTTTGCATGTTTGCATGTTTGCATGTTTGCATGTTTGCATGTTTGCATGTTTGCATGTTTGCATGTTTGCATGTTTGCATGTTTGCATGTTTGCATGTTTGCATGTTTGCATGTTTGCATGTTTGCATGTTTGCATGTTTGCATGTTTGCATGTTTGCATGTTTGCATGTTTGCATGTTTGCATGTTTGCATGTTTGCATGTTTGCATGTTTGCATGTTTGCATGTTTGCATGTTTGCATGTTTGCATGTTTGCATGTTTGCATGTTTGCATGTTTACATGTTTACATGTTTACATGTTTACATGTTTACATGTTTACATGTTTACATCCTTGAATCGTTCAATTCGTGTTCTAACTTATTTTTATTGCGCATTTGCAAATATCTTATTATATCTTATTATAAATTGCAATTAGTGTCCATAATGATTTTAGAGAAGGCAATTATATTTCTTACAGAAAACCTGTTATTATTATTATTATTATTATTATTATTATATTTTTTATTAATATTATTATTTGTTATTTTTTTGTATTATCGCTAATAATATTACTATTATTAGCTGATGGTAATAATTATTATTATAAACTGATTAGTTAAAATTCAGAAGCAAACATGTAATAAAATCAGTGACATTTTATTTCTGATAGTATTACAAATATTTTATATTTAACTCAATCGTAATATTTAATTTAATTTATTATTTAATTTAATTGTAATTATTTTTAATTCCAGTTTGCAGCAATCCTGATGATGGTCTTTGTCGTGGAATTGGCAACTGCCATTGCAGCTTTCGCATATCGATCAACGGTCTGTCTGCCATTTTTGATGATGATGATGATGACGACGACGATGATTTATAAAATTGAAATTTATAATTTATTATCTAATTTAATATTCACCAATTTAACGAAATTATACTTTTATTTCTTAAATTTAAGCAACACATAAAAGTATGCCGTAAAGTAATTATGTTCTTATCTTTTGCAATTCAGGGGATGGTGTTAATGCATCTAATTTGATTTAACTTCGTTAGTTTAAATTTAAGGAATATACTAACATAAAATAAATTACGGCATTTAATTACAAAAGAACATATAAACATAAATATAGAGATAAATTTAAATATAATATAATCATAAATGTAAACGTAAGTATAGAGATAAATATTTAAATTTAATATATATATAATTGTAATATAAATGTAAACGTAGGTATAGAGATAAATTTAATATATTTAATATAAATATAACTGTAAACATATGTATAGAGATAAATATATAAATTTAAAACCGACAGCATCCGAATTTGGCACGAAATTTGACATGAACAACGTCATTATTGATCGTCCACTTGAAATTACTGTCGACACGTGTTACTTGACATTAAACAGTTTTAAATCATTTTTTAAATTTTAATTTCAATTTGACCTTCGAGTTTCATTATTTTATTTTGTTTTATTTTTTAGAAATTTCCAAGAATTTTGCTCGTTTTTTCTTAAATTTAAGTAGATATCATTTATCAATCTTTGCCTGAATTCGGTTTTCTTTGTTTGCTCTGAAACGCCTTTTGCGTGGTGAGGACGAAGACGATCGAAATGGCGCGAGTCAAACACAGAACGCAACTCCAAATGAAAATTAAAGCTAGTTTAATAATAATTTAATAATTTATAGTTTATTATTTAATAATAATTTCAGAAGTTAACGATAATTCAGTTGAATGACTATTTAAAATATATTTAATTTAAACTATTTCGGAATATTTAACGATGTGAAAGCACAATTGTGAATCGATAAGGACAGTTGATAAGGTTTGTTTTCGAATGAGGACAGCCTTAATGCTTGCTTCTTATCGGATGATAATGAAAATAAAAAAAAAACAAAAAACAACATATTATTTAAATAAATTCGAATATATCGCAATTATCAGGAAACAGTTTGAAATGTTTTTCAATGATTTTGTATTTTAAGATCGAGGAAGGATTCAGTCGTGGATTGAATCAAGCAATCGAAGAATATGAAACTGACTCGGACAAAAGAGAAGCCATTGATGGAATACAAAAAAGAGTAATATATTTTATTTTATTTATTATTAATATTTGTTAATATTATTATTTATTTACTTATTTATGTATTATATTCATTCATTCTCCACATTCGAGTTTCAAAACTGATGTTGAGATTTGTTTTCATTATTTTTATTTAAAGAATTCCTTTGGGAATTTTGAAAGACCAAATATTTAAATTACAAATTTAATAAAATATGGCAAATTAATTAAATCATCTTTTCTTTGTATCCACGTATTTTGAGGATAATATATTGTGTAAAAATAAAGGACATTTAATATAATAAACCAAAGTTTTACCTAACAAGATGAATCAAAATAAATCCTGACAAAGTATAAAACACCAATGCAAAAAAATTATAACTTCAAGGTAAAACTTCATTTATGTAGCTCAATACGCATGGCTTCGGAAAATGTTTTACCCATTAATGTAGCACTTTATAACCATGGGCGTTTGTGGCGACTCTGGCTTCATTTCAAGCACAACCGCTACTACCGCTACCACCGCTACAACCGCTACAACCGCTACCAACGCTACCACAAGAAGGAACGTAGATGTACTTCAGTTACAAAATAGAATTCATTATTTCCTTATTAAATTCGTTAATGGAGGAATTCACCTCTTGCTACGAAACTTATTATAAAGTTCGTGTTTGGTTCAAGCTTGAAATGTGATGTCATAATTATTCAACTCTTGTGTCTGTTGACAGTTGAAATGTTGTGGAAATGACAGTTACATGGATTGGTTGAGGAAAGAGGAAAGTAAAATTCCACAAAGTTGTTGCAAGGAGAAGAATTGCGACACGAGCAAGAAGGATGAAATCAACACTGAGGTATAATTTTTAATCCTATACTTTTATTTAGTTTTTTATTATTATTATTATTATTAGTAGTAGTAGTATTATTGTGAAATCCTTTGGGTATAATGTGACCTAATTGTTTTACTGTGACTAAGAAATTAATTCATAAGAAATTAGTATTAGAAAAACAATAATTATTTAAATAAATTTGCATGGATAATTAAATTGCCAACCAATTAAGTTATAATTACAAATAATGTTTTTTAAAAATATTATAAAGGATTAATAATAATTTAATAATAAGAATTAATAATAATGTTGGATCCCTGACATTAATTAATTAATTAAATAATTAATTAATTAAGTTTAGTTAATATTCAGAATCTTTTATTTCAAAGTCGTATCTAGCGATTCGAGTCATTAGGCAGTTCCGTCGGGACAAACAATCGACCAAATCGTCCAGCCGTATTTGCCATTAGTTAAATCCAATAAAGATATCCTTACGTTAATTAATTCATCAGACCCCGGGTTACAACATTGGTGTCAGGAGTGGGATTTAACGTCGTAAAAGGGATATCGATTCACTAGAGGTAAAAGACAGCGAGACAGAGTTTTAAACGACAGAAATGGGACCTAAAATACTGGACGATTTGCGCGTTCCCGATTTGAGACGAGAACTAAGGAATCGAGGCCTGGATGCAACTGGCCTAAAAGCCGAACTGCAAGGACGGCTCGAGGAATGGCTTTTGGAAAATAATCACGATCCGTCGGAGTATGAATTTGGGGTTCACAAAGATTGGGAAGCCATGATTTGCAGCATTGATGCTTTGCGGTCAGATATGACCTGCGGCTTGGATACTTTGCGATCAGACAATAATGTTTTACGGTCAGATATGACTTGCGGCTTGGATGCTTTGCGGTCAGACAATA
Organism: Hirudinaria manillensis; assembly: GCA_034509925.1. NCBI lineage: Eukaryota > Metazoa > Annelida > Clitellata > Hirudinida > Hirudinidae > Hirudinaria > Hirudinaria manillensis. Next base: position 7,130,888 of record CM067532.1, on the reverse strand, counting down.
ATGTTTTACGGTCAGATATGACTTGCGGCTTGGATGCTTTGCGGTCAGACAATAATGTTTTACGGTCAGATATGACTTGCGGCTTGGATGCTTTGCGGTCAGATATGAAATGTGACATTGATACTCTGCGGTCGGATATGCAATCCAACAATGATATTTTGCGGTCAGATGTGAAATCCGATATAGCCAACTTCCAGGTATCCATGGATGTCCTACGGGAAGAGGTAAAAACTGACGTAGCCAACCTCATATCACACACGGAACAGGAGATGGCCGACTTAAGAAAACAGGTCAGAGCAGAAATAGATGGACTAAAAGAAGAACAGAGAAAAGAAAGAGAGAAATTTAAAAAATACAATGAATCGAAAACAGAGACATATGGAAGAGAGAAAACGACAAGACCACCATTATTCGACGGACAAGGGCCATGGGCAGTGTTCAGACATCAGTTTGAAATTGCCGCTGAACGTAACAAGTGGACCGAAGAGGAAAAAGCAACAGAGCTGATAATGATACTGCGAGGAAAGGCAGCCGAGCTTTTGCAAACAATGCTGCACTGTAAAGCTTATTCGGAGATAGCAGAAGCAATGGAAAGAAGATTTGGGAATGGCCACATGCTGGAAGTACATAAAAACGAATTAAAAAACCGTACGCAAAAACAGGGCGAATCACTCCAAGAATTAGAGGCTGATGTCAGAAGGCTCGCATACTTAGCCCATCCAGGACAGTCAACAGATTTCATTGAAAACATTGTAACTGACGCCTTCGTTGATGGGATAAGGGATGCGGAAACCAAAATGGCACTAAAAATTCATGGAATAAAGGCCAGCCATGAAGCATTGGCGTTTGCAATCTCCATAGAAGCGGCAAGAGCCTCAATCCAAAAAAGCTTGAATGTAAAGAAAATTGAAGCTCAGGAAAACAGAGGCAAGGAGAAAGATAAAGATAATGACAAAGACAGAGAGATGATTAAAAAAATAGCCCGACAAATCAATGACTTCAGCAAGCCCCCAAGAAACTTAAGATTCCAGGAAATAGATAGAAGACCAAGGTGCTTCAGGTGTAACAAGCCAGGCCATTTAGCTCGAGAATGTAGAACGACCTTCTCCAAAAAACAGCAGTACTGGAGAGAGCCCTATAAATCAGAAAAACCTGGAGCTTCTGATTTTAAGGGGCAAAGATCGTTTCAGCAAACTCGAAATGCCCCACTCGTCTTTCACGTTACGGCATTGGGAAAAGGATCATCACTAGAGGTTAAAGGAAAAATTGGAGGGAAGGAATATAATCTTGTAATAGACACAGGGGCATCTACATCTATTGTCCAACCAAAGTTGGCAGGAAACAGTAAAGTAACGACCAACAACTACAAGCTAAAAACAGCCACCGGAGAATTAGTGCCAGTTCAAGGAACCACAACTATTACAGTGGATTTAGGAGGCAAGTCATTCGAACAGGAATTTATGATAGCCAATATAACAGACGAATGTATACTGGGATTGGATTTCATGCGACGCTATGGAATTTCCATTGACATGAAGGGCGGTACTCTTCAACAAGGAACGATGGAGATTCCGTTAAATTACGGGGGTACAGAAATTAAAGACACATTTGTAAAAGTATTGCAGGACGAGACCATCCCAGCACAGTCGGAAAGTTTAATTTGGGGCGGGCTAGAGGGCGACCACACAAAATTTGGTATAGGAGCAGTCGAAGATCAATCGGGCATTGGCCAAGGACTACTAATAGGACGAGCACTAGTCAAGCTAAACACCGGCAGAGTTCCACTGAGGGTAATGAATCTATCTGACCAGGAACAACAGATCAAAGCAGGAACACCTATCGCACTTTGCAGGAACCTAGAACACATATTAACATTAGATGGAAGTGGAAATAAGCATATAAAAAGGGATGCCATGCCTAAACCATTGGTGGACAATCTCCTGAAAGATTTAAACAAAACCCTACAAAAAGAAGATTATCAACAAGCGGAAAAGCTGCTTAGCGAATTTCAGGATATAATGGCTGAACAAGACAGCCCTTTGGGTAGGACTAACCTCGTGCAACATCAAATAAATACGGCCGGTGCTAAACCCATTCGACAAAACCCCCGTCCACTTCCGTTAGCTACAAGAGCAAACGCCAAGGAAATGATAAAAGAAATGCAAGACCAAGGGGTTATTGAACCGTCAAATAGCCCCTGGAGCTCACCAGTGGTACTCGTTAAAAAGAAAGATGGATCACTTCGTTTTTGTGTCGACTATAGAAAGCTGAACGAAATGACACTTAAGGACAGCTACCCCTTACCTAGAATCGATGATACTTTAGACACTCTCTCGGGATCAAAAATTTTTTCCACGTTAGATCTCAAAAGTGGTTACTGGCAGGTGGAGTTACATCCTGACGATAGAGAAAAAACGGCCTTTTCGACAGGTGAAGGATTATGGCAATTCACTGTCATGCCGTTCGGGCTATGCAATGCCCCCGCGACGTTTGAAAGATTAATGGAACACATACTAAGGGGACTCAACTGGAAAGTATGCCTGGTATATTTGGATGACATAATTGTTGTCGGAAAAACATTTGGAGAACATTTAGACAACCTCCGAGAAGTGTTTAGTAGGATTAGAGAGGCAGGCATGAAACTGAGTCCAAAGAAATGCTCACTCTTTAAAAAAGAAGTCAAATACCTTGGCCATATCGTGTCTTCTGAAGGTGTTAGTACAGATCCAGATAAAGTCGAGGTAGTAAAAAATTGGCCTGTACCCAAAAATATCCAAGAACTTCAAAGCTTCTTAGGACTTTGTACCTATTACAGACGATTTATTGCCAACTTTTCAAACATCGCAAAAAGCCTTCATGAGCTTACTGTAAAAGGCAAGCCATTTATCTGGAACGACAGCTGTGAGAAAGCATTTGATAATCTGAAAGAAGCTATGACAACGGCACCGATCCTGGCATATCCTATTCCCGGATTACCTTTTATCCTCGATACAGATGCCAGTAACTGTGGAATCGGGGCAGTTCTTTCCCAGCAGGTTGAAAATGAAGAAAAAGTTCTAGCATTTTATAGCCGTTCACTGTCTAAAGCAGAAAGAAACTATTGCGTGACCAGGAGAGAATTATTAGCAGCAGTAGAATCCATGAAACACTTCCAGAAATATCTTTTGGGCCAGCCGTTTTTGCTAAGAACGGATCACGCCTCTCTGAGGTGGCTGTTAAACTTTAAAAACCCAGAAGGTCAGATGGCGAGGTGGATTGAAAAACTACAGGGTTTTCAGTTCAATATTGAACACAGGAGAGGTCAAATACACAACAACGCTGATGCGCTATCACGACGTCCTTGTCCACTTAACTGCAGACACTGCAACCACGCAGAGAAAAAACAGGAAACCGAAGAATGTCGACAAATTCGTATCACGGCTCCCGAACCCTGGACGGAAAGCGGGTTACGAGATCTACAATTAAGAGACGAAGCACTTGCACCCATACTACAATGGATGGAGGCCGGGGTGAAACCAGATTGGCAACAGATAGCGGAGCACGGAGAAGTTACTAAGTCCTATTGGGCACAGTGGGATTCCTTGAGAATTAGTAATGGACTCCTACATAGGAAGTGGGAAACAGAGGATGGCACCGACTATCACCTTCAAATAGTACTCCCGAGATCTTGCGTCTCTGAGGTGTTACAAGAATTCCATAACGGAACCTCAGGCGGACACCTAGGAGTGAATAAAACCATCAGGAAGGTGAGGGAGAGGTTTTACTGGTTGCACTACAAACAAGACGTTGAGGAGTGGTGTAGGAATTGCAATAATTGCGCAACCAGTAAAGGTCCTCAAAGGAAGACTAAAGGTCTAATGCAACCTTATAATGTGGGAGTACCTTTTGAAAGAATAGCTTTGGATATTGCCGGACCATTCCCTGCATCAAAGAAGGGAAATCGGTACATATTAGTGATCAGCGATTACTTCACCAAATGGACTGAAGCGTTTGCACTGCCAAATCAGGAGGCGGAAAATGTAGCTGATGCTCTCGTAAATAATTGGATTAGTCGATTCGGGGTGCCATTAGAGTTACATTCGGACCAAGGAAGGAATTTCGAGTCGAAAATATTTCAAGAGCTATGCGAAAACCTTGGAATCCATAAGACAAGAACCACTGCATTACATCCACAATCGGACGGTATGGTCGAGAGATTTAACAGGACCATGGAACAGTATTTGTCAAAAATGGTAAGTGAACAGCAAGATGACTGGGACAGATACCTGCCACTTTTCCTTATGGCCTACCGGACAGCCGTGCATAAAACGACAGGAATCAGTCCATCGAAAATGACATTCGGGAGGGAGATTCGTCTTCCTGCCGATATGATGTTCGGAAGAGCAGAGGAACCTAAGTCGGCATGTGACTACGTTTCAAGCCTAAGAAATACACTTGCCGACACACATCAGGTTGCCCGGAAAAATATAAGTGTTAATAGCGATCAAGCCAAAGCGAGATACGATAGGCAAGCCAATGATATAAGCTTTAAAGAAAATGAACTAGTCTGGCTATACAACCCCCAACGAAAAAAAGGGAAGTCGCCAAAGTTACAAAAAGATTGGGAAGGACCATACCGAATCATAAAGAAACTAAACGACGTGGTATACCGCATACAGAAATCAGCAAGGACTAGAATGAAAGTGGTCCACAGCAATCGATTAGCAAAATATCACGGAGAAACAGAACAGCCTGTTCGGGACGAACAGATTTAAGGAGGGGGTAATGTTGGATCCCTGACATTAATTAATTAATTAAATAATTAATTAATTAAGTTTAGTTAATATTCAGAATCTTTTATTTCAAAGTCGTATCTAGCGATTCGAGTCATTAGGCAGTTCCGTCGGGACAAACAATCGACCAAATCGTCCAGCCGTATTTGCCATTAGTTAAATCCAATAAAGATATCCTTACGTTAATTAATTCATCAGACCCCGGGTTACAACAATAACAATAATAATAGAAATAACATAATAGAATATATTAGAATAAATAGAATAATAAATAGAAATAAGAAGTAATAATAATAATAACATGAATAAACATGAATAAAAGAATAATTACATCTCAATTACAGGGATGTTATTTGAAAGTCTCTTCCTTCATGAGAAGCAATTTCACCATGATTGGTTCCATAGCCATTGGATTCGCTTTCCTCCAGGTAAAGGAATCTAGACTTCATGAATATTCATGAGGATACGTGATTAGCATAACCGAGTAATAAGTTGGTTCACTGAAGACCTTTTTAGTCGATAAAATTATAGCATTACCGATTTTCGCTTTGATAATAATAATAATTTATAATAATAATAATAGTAATAACAATAATAATAATAATAATTTATAATAATAATCATCATAATAACAGTAATAACATTATTAATGATATTAAATATCACTAGTTATAAAAACCAAACATCATCCTCTCAGCTGCTCGGTGCACTGCTTTCCTGTTGTCTCGGCAAGAACATCAACAAAGCCAAGTACGAACAAGTCGATTGAAGCGAAGGATTGTAGTCGAAACATTAGTTTCAATCATCATCTTCAAAATATTATTTTCAATCATTTTTTCCCTCCTTGTTGGTATCAAGTGAACTTTCAAATGCTGAAGTGAAGCCTGGAGCGGTTTACCGCTCATTTGGAAACCGTCTGGTGTCGTGGCTTGCTAATCAGTCTCACCAAATATCGTCCGTGACCAAATATACTCTCCTTGTCCACTTGTACATTTAGGACATCATAATCTTGTTTCTTTATTTCTTTTTTAAATTCAAGTATCAGTGTTTGTTTGTCGATGTTTTCCAGACTGCATGACTTTTCCATATTTTTTCAGATTTAGTTGATGTCGTTCTTCTCGTAGTTTTTGATCGACTCGAGTCATTTCCATCATCGTCGTCGTTGTTGATGTTCGGTTAATCGAAGATTCAATCCATCAATCAATCAATCAATCGATGCTCGAACTTTCGTTTTCATTCATTTTATTAAAACCAGTGAAACACAGCGATTTCACAGCTTATTTATTCATAATATCCTCATATTTCGTCGCGTTTTGGAAATTAATTCTGAAAATGACTTGAAAAAAATTGTGAATCTCCTCAAGCGTTATTAGTTTTCAAAGCTTAGTGGTCTTAATTTATGTCTCAGGTCCTAATGGGAACAATGTTTCATAATAATACAAGCAAGATTTTTCATAATATCATCCATAAAATCATTATTTCATAAAATTACTAATAACATTAATCCTACTGTTGGTAGTTATTTATTTAACAAGTTGAAATCAAACTGCACTCTGAACATATTCGAATTTTGAATTTCAAAAACGTACAAATTCCGTCAGAAATTGACTCTTGCAACACATTCTCAAATTCTGAGAATCGGTTTGTGACGCGTTCGAAGTATCCGCTTACAATTATGTTTTATATTTACATGCTTTCTAATGGTTTAAAACCTTAATTTGATTTAATTCAAATTAATTATCATTATTAATTAATTAATGCCTATTAATGAAAGATTTTTATCATTTTAGAATAAATATGTTCTCGTTTGGCTCAAGAATTTGAATATGCTTGATATTTTATTTTATTTTTTGTTTATTATATAATATATTTAAAACACAAAAATTTAAAAAGTGCGCTTCATCATGGTATCCATAGAGACTGGAACATAAATAAATATTTAAGGACTGACGTACGAGGTGTAATTCAATTTCATCGTTCGATCTGAACGACAGATTCGTGACAAGAAGCTAAGACATGGATTGTTACAACCCCAGAATAAGGGTTCCGAAAGTGGGCACCGTGGTCTTGAAACCGTGGGACACTGGTTCGTCATGCAACAACATGATCATTTCGAATGTTCAGACCAAGCCCGACGGAGCGTCAGTGAATTTAAATGTTATTGATTGTTATTAATTTAATTAACCGTGTAATAAATAACTGAAATAAATGAACTTTTATTTCAGGTTTTTAAAGTTCGGTGAGAACGTTTTCACCGATCGCCAGGGTTTTTGGGGGAACTTCTTATACAACACCAAAACACCGAACGGCATGCCCTTGGAGACCTACAACAATCTCCAAGTTTTTGGCTTTTAATCGATTTTATTCTTAAAATATCATAAATTATGTCGAACGAAAACTACAAAATCATATTAAAAAATACATTAAGCCCTTTCTTATACACGTTTTTCTTAGGGTAGTTGGGCTAGAATTGGTCCGAGTGCCTATGAATCGCTTCACATCATCGGCGATCCTTTCAACAGGTGGGGTGTTGGGGCCTTCCTACCAATGCCCCTCAAGTCGCTCTACGACCACCCAAATGCTGACCCCAAGGGAATGTGGAGACCAGATCATTTCAAGAAACCTTTCTGTGACTAGAAAGCTTAGGCCAAGGGTGTGGTCAAAGATTTTCATCTTCTGATTCTTTTGTGGACTTTTATCAACGCTTGTGACGCAACGCTAAATTTCTTGAGGATCATTAGTTATTCAATTAAGACATAAACATGTCCTTGCTAATGAGAATAAATGCATTCTAAATACTTTCAATTACAAATATAAAATCAAAATGAGAGAAAATATAAAGCTAATAAAAAAACTGTTTGCTTATGTTTAAAGTAATAAATTTTAATTATTTTTTTCTACCAATGATCCAATTACTGTGACACGCACATTAGATCTCATGCACTGGATAATAGCGGAGGATTTTCAACATTTTTTCCAATCGACTCGACGGAATCAAAGCATAACCAGCAACAGATGCTTCCGACCAAAAATTAATTTGAAAAAATCCTTGGCAAACGAACAGCGACCAGCACGTAACAGAGTCAAGAATTTTCATAAATAATTCATTACTTTTTTCGGTAAATATTTTGAAAACTTTGTAAGAAAATTGAGGAAGTAATGTTTTTAATTTCTTAAACCCCGTTAAAACTTTCAGCGTCTCTAGAATTTACAAGAATTAAATGAAGCAGAAATAAAAATCTTGGTGTTTTGATAATCCCAAAGGATTAGCTTTAAGTTTATAAGTTGGCTGCCTCCAATTTCAGAGTAATTGGACGCTAGAGTGCTGGATTACACTTTCATGAATAAACAAATGAATAATTTGTTTAAATCTGTTAATTAATGAATTAACCAATTAATTTGCTTTTTGATAAAATTGGGATTTGTGTTTATTTGGAATTTCAGAGATGTACACTTTAAAATTTAAATCTGTTATGAATTGCTTACGTAATAAAAATAAACAAAAGACGTTTGAAGCACGTAAAACATTGGAAAGTAAATTGCTTCGATAGAAACAGACCGATAATGCAATCCTTCCTGAAATAGAGCTTGATTTTTTTGCACTTTATATTGATAATTGAGAAAATGGAGTAATTTGTAAAAAAATTATGGACTTTTTTTTCTAAAATTTCACCAATTCAGTTATTCAGTGTTTGTTTCAGTTCACTTTGAGTCCGTTGAATTCGTTTCAAGTTGATGATCTTCGTTGGTGAAGTTGAACTGCACAAGAACTTTCCAGCTGCACTGAACTCTTCTGCGAGAGGCGAAAGTTTCGGAAATCATTTCCACGCGCGCGTTCTCCACGATTTGTAGTTAATTAATTTATTATTTTATTTATTCGATCGTTTGTTTTTTTTTCCCTCCTTTTTGAATCGTCCGAACTCGAGGAACGGTGGTGCAAATCAAAGAGCTGGAAATGCAATCGTCTTCGTTGACCGATTTGATTTTTTTCTCGAACAATTCGCATTTAAACTTAGAACAAAAAGTCGCAAATTAATTAAACCTACGCGTAACGGAATCCAGTCTGAAATTCTCGGAAGATTCCCGGAATGGACGGGATTGGCACGAATGAATGTGTCACGCATTAGGAGCTCTCGGCACAATCGGCCGGTCCATATAAGAAAGGCAGGGTATAGGGAAAACGCCGGAGAAACATTGAACATCCGAGATCACCACGATTACCATAGCAACCATCGACGCCCGTGAAAGACATCTGGAAAAGTTCCATGGAGTTCGTTGCTTTGTTGTTGTTGCTGTTGATTTCCTGGAAAGCCGAGGCGGATGGGAATCATTTGAACGAGGATGGAGGGTTATTTCTATTGTTTTTCACATTATTTACAAAAAAAAAAACAAAATTGGTAATGATTTGAAAATTAGTTACTTTTTATCGTACTATTCTGTGAATAACTGACAATTCAAATAACTTTTATGCGAATAATAATAATATTATATAGTGACATAGTATATATAATATTACTTGCGAGCTATAACATAATAATAATAATAATAATAATAATAATAATAATAATAATAATAATAATAATAATAATAATAATAATAATAATAATAATAATAATAATAATAATAATAATAATAATAATAATAATAACAACAATAATAATAATAATAATGATACTAATAACAGTAATAATAATCTAATGGTATATTATAACACTATAATTTATTATCATTATTATTCCTTGATATTTATGCACTTTTCTATTATGTTCATTGCGGATGTTTAATATTTCATGTCGTGTTAAATAAATCTTTAAAAGTTTATAGAGTGAAATTAGTTTTTAGTTCAAAAAACACTTCTTAAGGAAACAAATTCTAAAACAATTCTTCTAGCTACTGTTATTATGAAGGCTATTATTAATATAACTTAATAATTTTCTTATTATTAATATAAAATTTATTCAAACATAATATAATTATATCATATATTATGTTATGTACCACTATTACATAATTTATTAAATTATTAAATATATGTTTGCTTATTTATGTCAGTTACGACGAGTGAGATAATAAAGGACTCTGAAACATAAGCAATTAAGATGTCCGCAAGTTGAAAGAATAGTTTCAGTTTTTCACCTGAATTTTGTATGAAAAGAATTTTAATTCGCGAAAATTTAAAACATCCAAAAATATCTTCCGTCAAGTGAAACGAGCAAAGAACAAAAAAAAAACCAAGAATATTAAAGCGTTAAATTAAAGCATAAAACGAGTAAAACATTAAAATATGTAAGGAAAAAAAAAACTCAACATTTCAGACCTCAGAAGATTTACATTGGCACTCAAGGGAAAGGCTCTGAGCAGCTGGACTGGGGTGAAAGACACGACCCTACGAACGAATGGGCCATTTATGCACCCGGATTAGAAGACCAGGAGGTGGAGAAGATGGCCAGGAGGATGGGCTTCGAGAAAGTCGGGCAGGTGGTTGACCCATTTTACTTGTTTCCTATTGGACGGTCATTTCGTCGATTGGTGACCTTTAACCTTGGGCGACCTTTAAATGGGATTTTGCTCTGGAAATGGTATAAATAGGCTTAAAATACAATAAAGATGAGGAAGACAACGATGATAATGATGATTAACAGCGGTTTAAATATTAATTTTAATGTTGGAATTTTAGGTATTCATATAAAATCTGGAGTTTATTTGCGAGTATAATTGTACATTTGAGGGTTTTTTTTAAAATTATACTCTTTAAATAGTACAAAGATATTGAATGAATAAGATTTGGAATGTATACGAATATACGTGATCAAATGAAATTATTTTAATGATATTTATCCATTATTTCAGAACAAATCATAATAAATATTATATATATATAATAAATATTAATAATTTTATTATTATTAAGTTTATAACTTTTATTATTGACGATTGTAATTACATTGTTGCATAATTGCTTGTTGATTACTCAGAACGAGAAAAATAATTTCTACAAATAATAAAATTGTTAAGTCTTTAGAAACGAAACGAACTTCAAACTTCGAAAGAACCAACACGCTCCAAACTATCGTTCGACAACATCCGGCCCCGCCCCCTCGCACATCGTCACAACACCTCCACGCCAGCCGAAAAGTTTCTCAGAGCTTTTAGGCGTAACGTCTCTGAGTGTCGAGGAAGTGTAGTCTCAGAATCCGGGACTATTGGCCGTTGGAAGTTTCTTCGTCCTTTTGGCCGACCCCTGGGTCTCCTCGGGACTGTGGTTTGCGCAGTTGTAGAAGTTGAAATGTTCCTTGAATTGGGAGTGGGACCCGGCACTCGATCTCTTTGATGTAGGCTTGTTCTGACGGTTTTGTAGTTCCTGGGCAATGTGCGGCACTGAAGGCAAAAGCGCATCTAATTTGCTTCGTAATTGTCTTCCGTTCAGAAGTTCACTAGGAGAGTAACCAGACTCCAAAGGAGTTCGACGATATTGCATGAGGAATTCCTGTAGCGCCTGGATAGTTGGAAGCCGCGATTTCTTCAGGGATTGTTTAAAAGTTTGGACTAATCTTTCCGCCTGCCCGTTTGTAGCTGGATGGTATGGGGCTCCTCTCAGGTGTAGAATACCTCTTTCCCTGAGATACTCTTGAAATTCTGAGGATGTAAATGTGGGCGCATTGTCCGTTACGAGAGTATGGGGATATCCAAAATGAGCAAAATCCTCCTCCAGTAATTCCATAGTCGTTCTGGCAGTTATGCTTGAAGTAGAATGGATGCATGGGTACTTAGAATAACTATCGACTACCACCAGCCAGTTCTTTCCCATGAAATTAACTGCGTGATCTACGTGGATTCTACTCCAAGGTCTTTCTGGTAGCATCCACGGATGATTTGAGAACTTTGGTGGGTTGTTCTGATGTTCCGCGCAAGATGTGCATTTCCTACACATCTCCTCAATGTCGGCATCAATTCCCGGCCAGTAAACAACGGTTCGTGCCAGTTGCTTCATTCTCCTCATACCGCAATGTCCAAGGTGCAATAGACCCATAACGTGTAGTCTAAGTTTCTCAGGAACTACGATTCTGTTTCCGAAGATAAGACAATCATTTTGCACTGTCAGAGCATCTTCCAACTTTTGAAAATGTCGAATTTGTGCATCTACAACTCGAGGCCATCCCTCTTTTAAGAATCGTACGACAGTTGAAATTATCCTGTCTCTGCGCGATTCCTTTGTCAAGACCTGAGAATCAGTTGGTCGGATCTGTTTACTTATGGCACTGATTGTACAAACTGTAAGGTCGTCGTCTTCATCCTCACCGGCGTCAAAATTGTCATCTTTCCCACTTGGTAACCGACTAAGTGCATCCGCGTTACCATGACTTTCGGATCGTCGGTACTCTATCGAATAATCGTACTGGTGTAGTATCAATGCCCATCGGGCTAAACGATTTGCTGCTAATAATGGGGTGAGTTTTGAAGGGCTGAAAAGCGACAACAAAGGTTTGTGATCCGTCACTAAGATAAAGTTTCGTCCGTAAAGGTATTGATGGAATTTCTGCAGCGCGTAAATAATCGAAAGTGCTTCCTTATGTATCTGACTATAATTTCTTTGTGATGTTGACAGTGTCTTTGAAATGTGCAATATTGGTCGTTCACTTCCATCCGGATATCTGTGAAACAAAACTGCACCGATTCCAACATCTGATGCATCACATGCAATTCCCAAAGGAAGAGATTTGTCAAAATGTGCAAGCTGCACCTCGTTCGCTAAGATCTCCTTCAACTTTTGAAACGACTTCTCTGCTTCCAAACTCCATCTCCAGAGTGATTCTTTTCTGGTGAGGCTCGTCAACGGTTCCGCAATCGTTGAAAGGTTTGGAATGAACTTGTGGTAAAACTGAACTGAACCCAAAAACGATCGCAATGTCGGGACATTTGTTGGTCTTGGCATGCTAGTCAAGGCGTCAACTCGTTTCCCTTTTTCTATACCGCTTTTTGAAACAACAAGTCCAAGGTATTCAATTGAATCTTTAGCAAAAATGCATTTCTTTTTGTTACATCTGAGACCTTTGTCTCTCAATCGTTGAAGTAATAGTTTCAGGTTTTGAATATGTTCTTTGGAATTCGAACCTCCGATAAGAATATCGTCCAAATAGACTGCTACTCCTTGCAGATCGCAAGTTAGTTTGTCCATTATCTCTTGGAAATAACCCGGGGCTGAAATGATACCAAAAGGTAGTCTCGTTTGAAGAAGCACTCCTCTATTTGTTGTCAGCGCGAGCTTCTTCTGGCTCGCAGGTGCAAGTTTAATTTGGTTGAATGCGTCTGCCAAATCGATTTTACTGAAGTATCGACTTCCTCCCAGTTTTCTCATCAGATCCTCTGGAAGGGGCATAGGATACCTATGTGGTTCTAATTGTGAATTTACGGTAACAGAATAATCGCCACAGATTCTAAAATTGGCTTTCTGCTCTCCAGGTTTCAGACTCTTTCGAATCGGTACAATTGGAGTTCCGTAATCATTGAAATGAGTTGGGGTCCAAATCCCTTTCTTTATTCCTGCATCAAGAGCCTGGTTTAGATCTTCCTGAATTGCAAATGGCACTGTTCTTGCCTTGACAAAAATTGGCGATGAGTCTGGTTTGAATTTTACCTCTAACTCGAAATCTTTCAAACAACCAAGTTCTGACTCGAAGCATTCTTTGAAATCGTGGCAAATTTTATAACACGCTTTTTCAACGGTTTTCGAATCAAGATCTTCATCAATTTTCAAAACGTGGTTGTGTAGCAAGCTTGAAACGTCGATTTTTAATTCGACTATGGCTTTCCTCCCAATGATGTTGAGCTTTGGTAACTTGGTGACATTGAATTCTAGAGCTACGTTTTTGACGTCCGATGTCGAAACTATGACTTCGCAGACTCCTATGTTCGGAATGGGATCACCTGTTGCCGAAACATATCTTGTACTGGAAAAGTTTAGCCTGGGCTTTCCCCACATTTTCCAAGTTTCGATTGCACAAAAATTGTCCCTGGCTTCACTATCTAATTCAAAAACAAATTCTGAATGTGCAATTTGTAGCACCTGAGTCAGAGGTGTGTGGCTCGGAATTGTGTGGATTGAATTTACATGCCTGTCTCTTTTGAACTTCTTTTTAAAACATGCCTTTTCAATGTGTCCAATGATTCCACAGAAATGACATTTAGCTTTAATATGTCTGCAGTCATTGGCGTGGTGTCCTTTGTTTCCACATCTTGGACAAGTTCCTTTCGGGAATGTGAATTTTGAAAATTGCTGTCTCTGTTGTTGAGGTTTTCGTATTGGCTTGGAATCTGCTTTGTCCGATTTACTTTCTGTCTCTTTTGAAATTTTATTTACCAGTTCCCGATTGTCCTCTGGTGTGCCGTGTACTGTAGCTTTCGCAACTTTGGCAGACTCTTCAACTTCCATAGCAATTTCAATTGCTCGATTGAATGTTAGTTCATCTTCTGGAACTTTGAACAACGCTTTGAGCACAGCCTCGTTGTCAACTGAACACATGAATCTTGTTCTTAAAGCTTCATCTAGTGTGTCTTCTATACTAGGGAAGTCACATGTGGTGGCGGCATTTCGAATTTTCGCCGCGAGTTCCTGAATTGTTTCACCTGGTTGTCTTTTTAGCTCAGTCCAAAATTTGAATCTCTCTCGAATCACAAATCTCTTGGGGTTGAAGTTATGCATCATCACCGCTTGGATTTCAGCAAAGTCCAATTTATTTACTTCGCACGGCGTTGGTTTTTGAGAAGCTGTTGTTTGCAAAAGTTTGTAAATAGAAGCGGACTGGTTTGTCAGAAACACTTGCGTAATTTTTGATGCTGGAATTGAATTCGCTTCAATGAATGACTGGAAGCGGTTCATATAATCATTCCACAATTCTTTGCTAGGTTCGAAAGGAATAAAATTCGGAACGGTGTGGTGTGTAGCGTTTGTAGCTATTGAACGAACCAACAATTCCATTTGCTGTGTAAATGCTTCCAACAACTTTGCAACGTCGGCCATTTTGGAAACTAAACAAATTTTGAACTTTCTTTTGTCGAAATTTAAATTTAAATAAATATTTTAGCCTGTGCCATTTTAAATTATCCTTAAATTTTTATTTCAAACCTGATGACAAGAATTTGCAGCGGGGGGAAAGTTTACGCTTTCGGACCGTTCCGCTTGAATGATTTTTCAAAATTTCGAATTAAACTTATTTTAAATTTATTAATTTAAAATTTTTACATATTAACGATTTCAATCAATCTTAAATAATAATAAATGTAGCTGTTGATAATTTTGTCCTATATAATAATAAAATTAATTTTTAAAAGCAGGACGCCATATTAGATCCAAGCGATTGCGTCAATAAATAGTTAAATAATAATAATAATAATAATAATAATAATAATAATAATAATAATAATAATAATAATAATAATAATAATAACAATAATAATAATAATAATAATAGTAATAATAATAGTAATAATAATAATAATAATAATAATAATAGATTTAATTCCTTCCATTAAAAAAGACCAGTTAAAAATGGATGTCACTTAAATGAATTTTTGTTTAAAATAAACCCGATTTGCATGACAATAGCAAAGTTTTCAAGCGGTTGAAAGCGCCTTTCCTACAACATTGAGAAGAGATTCGCATTCCTTTCTCTTGGAAGTGGATATTTTTAGGATTAAATCAGAAGCAAAAAAAAAAATATAGAAAATTGGTAAATTAAAAACTAATTTTATTTAAAAATTCCAAAGTTAAGCAAGTACGAATAAGTTGTTTAATGAAAGACTATGGGAACCATAGGATGGCTATAGGAAGGCCAATGTCGGGCGATAATTGGTCAAATGAGGTTTCAATTGATTTCAATCAAAATGATATTAATTAATTAATAAATAATAATAATAATAATAAATTAATTAATTAAATATAATAATAAGTATTAAAAGATTAATGCAGCTTAATTGGATGCCTGTGTTGATAATGATGTAATGAGTGTATTATTGAAGGTAGAGAGCTTGAGGTGTTGCATCATGCCTGGGATCAAAATGGCGTCCATAATTTTGAACAATAAACAGCATAATTATTCGTATAATAATTTGATATATAATTTTATAATTAATTATAATAAATAATTTTTGTAATTAATTATATCCAGTAATTATATTCAATTAGGTTCATTCAGACATCCTGAACGACGAGGACGACGTGAGATGTAAAGAAAACATAATTCCTTTTGTATAAACACATCAAAGGACTGTCGTTGATGTTGGTTATCTCTAAGTAGAAGTAAAAGTTTAATAATAATAATAATACTAATAATACTACTACTACTAATAATAATAATAATAATATTAATAATAATAATAATATCATTGTATCATTACATTTGATTAGTTATTATTGCATTGCTTCATTAATGAGGTCATTGTTATTGTTAAATATGATGATGACGAGAATAACTTTGATGACGATGATGATGACGATGACGATGACGTCGACGACGATAATGATGGTGAAATGTATGAGGCAAAATGTCTGTATAATTGTAACAACGACAACAACAGCAACAACAACAACGACGACGACAACAACAACAACAACAATCTTTCATGTCCATCCTTCTTCATTATTAAACATCTCCCATATTTTGCCGCCATTTTAAAAATGCGACTCCACAAAGATTCAGGAGTGTCTGATGTTTTATTTAAAGTAATTCTTTTATTATTTCTATTCATTCTATTTTAATTTTTATACTTTAATAATAATATAAATAGAAATTCCATGCTAAATAATAACATTTTTTAATACATTTCGCACTGTTATTATTATTATTATTATTATTATTATTATTATTATTATTATTATTATTATTATTATTATTATTATTATTATTATATTACTATCATTCTTTTTCCAAAGTCATAAATAATTTGATAGACGTGTCATAAAAAACTGAATCTAGGCAAGAAATTCTCAACTTCCTGTTCTGCCATCTAGCGCTTAAAAAAAATTAATATCGAAATTAATCTCACTTCTCAGTGACGCCAAGTTTGCATATTAAACCCACTCTCGTTTGATCGACTTCCTATTCTAAGTGATACGTCATCAACGTCGTCGTCATCATCATCAAAGCCACCACCATCGTCATCATCATCATCATCAATCATCATCGTCATCATCATCATCACCGGCATAGAAGTCGTTATCATCGAAATCACCATCGTCGATGTATAATCGTCGTCGTCGTCATCTTCATCGTCATCATCATCATAATCAGCACAGCCATCACGTGGGCGAACTATTTTCACACCTCAACGACGTCATCACCGGAAGCATGTGACTTAAGAGAGGTGATGACTTCCGGCGAGAAGTTGAAATTATTTGTTCTCCTTCTGAGATCCATGATTGATCTCCCGGATTATTGCATTCGAACAAATTATTCAAAGACAGAGATTATTATTATTATTAATAATAATACTTTTATAATATAATAATTATTAATATTATATATTATTATAATACTATTAATTTAATTATTAGATTAAATTAATTATGTTAAATTAGATTAATTGTTAATTTTAATTGATATAGAGCGTGATATTTTATATATTTATCACAAAAATTCACATCAAACATTTCTTGAATCATATGCAGCGGCTAGTGGCTAGAGGCTAGATATACGTGTTCATACAATCGATTGTGAAGGTGTTTCAACTGATTGGTTAAGTGATTGGCTTATATATAAGTCAAATATATATATTTTGACTGAACATATATATGTATATACGACTATATATATAATTATTATATTATATTATTATTATTATTATTATTATTATTATTATTATTATTATTATTATTATTATTATTATTATTATTATTATTATTATTATTATTATTATTATTATTATTATTATTATTATTATTATTATTATTATTATTATTATTATTATTATTATTATTATATATTATATATATCACAAAAATTCACAATAATTAATGTCTCCCAACACTATCTGACTAGTGGTATGATGAAAGTATTCATATAATCGATTGTATTTAATGTGCATTTAATTTAATTATATTTAATATTTATTTATTTATTTATTCAGGTAGGTCAATTGAGTGGTTATTACCTGCTGAGGAGAACGGACGCTCACCTGAGAACAAGGAGAAGCACCTCATTCAGTACTTTGAGACTTCTAAAGGATGGAAGGGTCAGTATTTCACTTATTTATTTTCCTTTTATTTAGCTCATAATTCATTAAATATTTATTCATAAATACTTGACAAATATTACTAACTAAAACTAATATTTAACTTCATCACTAGTATCACTACTATTATTATTATTATTATTATTATTATTATTATTATTATTATTATTAAATAGATTTTTTAATGGTCGTTTCTCAAACACCGAGACACGGCTGTCACGTGACGGGCACCGGTTAGATCACGTGATGCGTGAAGCGCATTTTGGTCTCCTCATTTGCATATCGGGTCATCACCTGACCTCGTTCGATTTGAACTTGCAAACGTCTCCATTTTTCAACCTTTCGCCAGCACCTGGACTTCGCCTCCTTTTCTCTTTCATTCATTCACTCATTCATAAATTCATTCATTTATTCACTCATTCATAAATTCATTCATTCATTCATAAATTCATTCATTCATTCATAAATTCATTCATTCATTCATAAATTCATAAATTCTTTCATTCATTCACTCATTCATAAATTCATTCATTCACTCATTCATAAATTCATTCATTCACTCATTCATAAATTCATTCATTCACTCATTCATAAATTCTTTCATTCATTCATTTCCATTTCATTCATTATCTATGCATTCCACCCACCAACATTCTTCCTGAAAAATGCACTTTATTCCTGTCATCTTCCTGAAAAACTGAATGTATGGATATTTAAAAAATTAATTTTAACATTAAATTAAATTAAATCAAATTAATTTTATAAACTTTTATTTTATATATATATATATATATTTTTACAATTGTTTGACAAAATAAAATAATTCCAAGATTTCATCGATGTGACGAGCTGCCATTGCTAACATATTACACGCATAAATTCCAGCGAATATTCCATAATTAAAAAAAAAATCTATTTAAATCTCTGCGTTTACGTAATCAGTAATTTGTTGTTATCAATATATTTATTTATGTAAATAATTGGTAATTTGTTGGACAAAAGTGGAAAATCGATGGAAATGACAAAAAAAAAATTTCGAGCGGAAATTATTTGCTTGACCCCGAGGTCAAAGAATATAAAATATTCAACATCGCCACGTCAAGCGCTCTCCTCGGGCGCATAATTGGCGCTAAGAGGCTTGAATCTCATGTTTGGAATATTTTTCAAGCCTAATTCGTAGTTTGACTTAAAGGTATCATTATCAGTAATATCAGTGTCATCGTCGTCGTCCTCGTTGTTGTATCCGTTGTCATTGTTGTTGTCGTTGTTGCTGTTGTCGTTGTTGCTGTTTTATGATAGTTTTCCGTTACACATATATTTCTACGGTTTGATTAAAATTTTGTTGCAATTATAAGAAGATTTTTCTTTATAATAATATATTGCCACAATATAATATAATGTAATATATTAATATATAACTATTAAATATTTAATTTGTTTAATACTTAATATATTTAATAGTAATATATTATATTATATCAATATATATTATTATAAATATAATAAGCATATTATTAATATAATATAATATAATATAATATAATATAATATAATATAATATAATATAATATAATATAATATAATATAATATAATATAATATAATATAATATAATATAATATAATATAATATAATATAATATAATATAATATAATATAATATAATATAATATAATATAATATAATATAATATAATATAATATAATATAATATAATATAATATAATATAATATAATATAATATAATATAATATAATATAATATAATAAAGATTTTATTTAATAAAAATGATGCAAACGATGATTAAATATTTATTTCAGGCAATATTCGAAACTAATCGATATAAAATTTATTTCTGCCCTTGGAATGTTTTGGAGGGATGTAAATCCTAAAAATATCTTTTAAACCTGATTGGTTGTTCGAGTCCCTCTGAGGCCTTCCAGGAGTTTTGAATATTCATGTCTAAATTTAAATATTAATTATTTGTTTATTATAATTGATAATGGTTATTAATATATAATTAATAATTCGTGATATTAATTTTTATATTATTACTTTAAATCATTAATATTAACAACAAAGTTAATTACTAGTATTAACATAATTTCGTAACGTAAGACGTGATTAGTTATGCTGGATTATAAACAATGTTTTGTTTTTTATTGACAAGTATTATTTCAGGATCTATTTTTAATTTATTAACATAATTATTTTAATTACTTATAAAGACATTTTATTTATTTAATTTATTATTTATCTCTCGCCTATCATCATTTCCTTTGAAAACGTTGTTTTTAAATTGTAAAACTACGTAAATAATTTAATATAATTATGAAATAAAATATTTTTTTATTATTTAAAACATTAATAAAAAAACCAACAATATCAGCATAGCAACATAAATATTTATTATGATAAATTCAACAAAAACAAAAACAACGACGACGACATCGACAACAAGAGCACGAACTAACAACAACAGAGACTCAGAAACGTTGAACAATTGAATATATTAATTAATTATAATAAATATATTAATTATATTATATAATAATTATATTAATTAATATTAATATTAATAACAACATCAAATAATAACATAATATTAATAATATGTTAGTGTTATTAACATTAACGACTCTTGAAATGGAATTGAATTAAAAAACAATGCGGCAGATCAAGTGGGCCGCTCGTCAGAGCGTCATCAGGCGATTCAAGAGGGAGTTGAGGGTCCAACACCGGAGGCACGAGGTGAGGGCCTACAAGGAAATCGACTTCAACGACGACTTTTGGCCAAACCAATGGTACCTGGTGAGTCTTTAAGTTTTTGTTCATCTATCAGATGGTTCTTTATACTCCTGTGTATTCTTAGCTTCTATAGCTGATGAATGTCGTAGCGATAGTGATGATACTGGTCGTGGTTATGATGATGATGATGATTGAGGTTGGAGATGCTGGTAATGATGGAATGACTCAAATCGATATTTTTGATGACGACTACATTTGCGATGGAGGAGAAAGATTAAGCTCATCAAATTCGCATCATTGGAGTATTTTTTTTTTTATAAAAACAAGAACTTTTTTATGTATTTTAAGCACAAATCGTTTATTGCTAAGAAATGATTTCAAAATCAGCGAATTATGTTTTAACTCAAACCAACAAACTCAAATAGTTGGCTTAAACACCAAAAATTTAACGAAAGGCTCACACAAACAACCCACACTCTTAATAAAAGAATGTTGAATAACTGGAAGGCACAACATAATTCACAGGTGGAAATCTTTAGTACCAAACCCACCCAGATGGGTGTACTGGGATAAGTTAGAGTGGGGTAAGATGTGGTAGGAAAGGAACCCAACGGATGTCTTCAGTCGCCCCCAAAGAATTGGCAAACATTTCTTTTAAGGTGTCCAAATCCCAATGAATTCAATATTTCAATTCCTCTTTAATCGCCTGACGTTGAAACCCCCGCAGCACGACAGGAGACCGTCAAAGGTTTTCCCAAAGATCGACCTCCACGTCATTCCAGTCTGGGCTCAGAACATCACAGGAAGTGGTGTCGTCGTCAGCATCATCGACGATGGTCGGTTTTTCTACTTTACCGCGGGTACTTGGTCCGGCATTAGCAGACGTTGGAGCAGGATGGTTGGATTTCTGCGTGCGACCATAATGGTAGCAGTCGTAAGGTGTCGTGTTCGAAACCCAACTCGTACTGCCACAAGAACCCTCGGGAGGCGCGCTACATAAATGAAAAGCGTTTCTGACCTCCTGCAAATGTTGCTACATAACTGAACTACGACTGCAATTCACGATGGCTTCTGGAAATAATAAGAGAATTATTAAAATCGACCAAATTAGAAATAAAATTTTTAATTATTTTTAATCTTTTTTTTCTCAATTCATCAATTTATTTCAATAATTGGAGTCATCCATGATTATCTACAGATGTTGTTCATCTTTCCACGTTTAATTCTGGAGGCGAATTTTGAATTAAGCATGCCATTTGTTTATCTTGATTTATAAAATAAATTAATTATATTTTCAACTGTAAATTAATTATTTAATAGAAACAATTTAATACATTAGTTAGTTTATTTATTTATTATAACTTGATATTAAAATTAAATATTTAAATAATCCCCAGGCTTGGAATACAATCACACAGATTTGAAGGACAATTATGTAGGTTTCTGGATATGTTAAGTTTCCTTAAAGATTAATCACAATAAAATATATATAATAATGACATCAGTTTATAAGTAATTGCATTTAATAAAAGTAATAAATATAATTAATTAAATATAAATAATTAATTTTATTTTTAAACAACGAAATTAATTCCAGGATCCAAAAGCCAGTTGGGACTTCAACGACAAGGATTCCGATCCTTTTCCAAGATATGATGAAACCAATGAAAACAAGTAGCGTGTTTCTTAAGCAATCAATAAATTATGTTATTTACAAATACTACGACTTGTATGATACATTAACATAATTAATTAATTAACTTAATTAATGTATTATTCAATCTTTAGAATGTGGTATTCGTTAATCGTGATGTGCGGGATTAATTTGCGATTAATAAGTCTTGTGCAACAAATCCGTCAGAAGTTTTAAAGAAAATAAACATAAATTGACCACTTAATTGAGAATAATTTGATTTCTAAGACTTAAAGATTAAGATTCAACATTTCAACGCAGACATGGAACGAGATGCGCCGGTGAAATCGCCATGACAGCTAACAACAAATTCTGTGCTGTCGGAGTGGCTTTCAACGCCAAAGTAGGAGGTACGAAGTCCGACCAACGAATATAACAACAACAACAACGATTACTGTCACAACAACATAGATGATATACGAATGTATTCCCTCTAAATTGAAATTATTAGAAATTATTTACTAATTTTTAAAACTAATACGCAGTTAAAACATTTTTAACTAAGCATCATATTTTTAAATTATTTTCTCGGCAAATTAAAACGAAATAAGATTTAAAGAGCTTAAATAGAGTAAAATTCTACTCGTAATATTGCATGAAACTAATATCTCTAATAACTCCAACAGCCAATACTAATAATAGTTGGCTAATTATTATTTCATTAAAACAGGCATCAGGATGTTGGATGGAACCACCACGGACAGCCTGGAAGCAATGTCCCTGAGCTTCAACACGGATCACATCGACATCTTCAGCGCCAGTTGGGGACCAAGTGACGATGGAAAGTCTCTGGAAAAACCCGGAAGACTTGCTCAAGCGGCGCTGGAGAAGGGTACACGAGAAGTGAAGTTTTGTTCTCCTTTGATCGATCCGTTAATTAATTAATTATTAATTTATTAATTTATTTATTTATTAATTATTGCGTATCAATTCTAACGAATCCCTAATTATTACTTATTACGTAATAAATAATCAATACTCAAATCAATAAATAAACAATGTTTAATAAATAATACATAATCAATAATTAAAGCACATAATTATAATATTATAATGAATACAAATTATTATTTAAAAAAACAACAACCTTGAGTTCGACCTCGAACCGTAAATAGGGCCGGAGCGGGAAGGGAGTCATCTACGTCTGGGCGTCTGGAAACGGAGGAATCGTCAACGACAACTGCAACTGCGACGGATACACCGGAAGTATTTACACGCTTTCCATCAGCAGCGCCTCGCAGAGGTTCCAGTCTCCGTGGTACGCCGAGCACTGCCCTTCCACCTTTGCCAGTACCTATTCCAGTGGGATGATGAAGGAGGATAGAGTGGTGAGGACGTGTGATGTTGGTGATAGGTCGACGAGGTTGATGATGAAGACGACGATGATGACATTGATGAAGACAATGACGATGAGTGATGGCAAGATAAAAATGAGTGCAGCTTGTTGTGATTAAGTTACATCTTAAGAATGTGTTTCTCGTGAAACAAATGTTTTTTGTGCTTTGTCTTCAAACGAATTCCTACTCGACATAATTTTTCAACACCTATTACAGAGGTCGCGATGATGATAGTGATGATGGTGATGACGTCGACGACGATGATGATGACGACAGCGAGATGACAATAAAAATATAAATAATTTAAAACCCTCTATTTTTTTTTAAATAAAAATGAAAACAGATCAGCACGGATCTGCACAACGAATGCACCACCTCCCACACGGGTACCTCGGCCTCGGCCCCTCTGGCAGCGGGCATCGTGGCACTGATGTTGGAGGCCAAGTAATTCTCAGTGTTCTTGAACATGGTCGTCGGTTTCGTCAGATTTTGTCAGTCACCAGTCAGACTTATGAAATGTTTAAATAATTTATTCAAATAATTTAAATAATTTATTGTAAAAAAAACCCCATGCACATTAAAATTAGCGCGCTTTTAAGGCTGACGATAATTTCAGTGACGCAATCAGACAAGCAAAAGAAAAGAGCATTTGCTTTTGCCATTTTGGATACTTTCTCTGAAATAATTCCAGTTTCATTTGATAATAATTTAAAAAAAAAACATATCCGGGTCTTTCAGTAAAGTTTTGCTAAGCAATTTAATTATTTTTTTTGTCTAATTTGGTATCAAATTCAAAATAAATTGGCAAAGTATTAAAATTAAAACAATTAATTAAAAAAATAAAATTCTAAAGAAAGTACCAAATGTGACGTAATAAATCACCAACCGTGCCCTCTATTGCAGCCCCAACTTGACCTGGCGGGACGTTCAGCATCTTGTCGCCTGGACTTCGGAATTCGCTCCACTTCGAAGGAACGAAGGTTGGCAAATGAATGGAGCTGGATTTTGGGTCAACAACAAGTTTGGCTTTGGACTCCTGAATGCAGCTGCCCTTGTGGAAGCTGCAAATCCAAAGTCTTTCGTCACCGTTCCTAAGAAACACGTCTGCTCCTTTAAGCCAAATAAGGATGCTTTGCCCGCGTGAGAAGTTATGAATAATACTAATATAATATATTAGCTATTATAGTATTCGCTAATATAATATTTACTAACATAATATCGGTAATATTTGCTGGTATTTAATTATTAATATTTACTTATTTGTTTTTACATTAGATTGCGTAAATGTGAATATAAAGTTTGATCATGTAGTCAAACAATCAAATCATGCAGTAAAAGCAACATTTTTCTTAACTGATTGAATTTTCTGAATATTTTTTACATGTTCAATATTTGTTGGGGTTTTTATTCTTTGTAATTTTGCGTTTTACTTTGACTACTTAATTTCTCTTCGTTCATTTTATTCTTTTAATCTGCTAAATCTTTTTAATTGGCCATTTTTTAAAGCACTGTATTTACAGGGATCTGGAGAGTGGAAATTTCCTTGAAATCTCAATTGTCACTGAATTTCGGGTCTTTAAATGTCGACCAATCAATTACCTGGAGCACGTGGTCCTCATTTTGGACATGGATTACACGAAGAGGGGAAACATTGAGATCTACCTGAGATCTCCCTCAGGTTGTGAGAAATTTAAAAATATTTTATTTAATTGTTTCATTTAGTGTTTACTTGATGCTATTATATATATTATATATTATGCCGTATTGTTTGTGTGGTAAAGTTCTTCCTAGGAACTCCAAAAAATAATTAGATTTTAATAAGTTTTAAATAATTACATTTCAATATGTTCTAATCATTTTAATACATATTAACTAATAATAATAATAATAACAATAATAATAATAATAATAATAATAATAATAATAATAATAATAATAATAATAATTCACTTAACGTTTCCTCGGAGATCTGAGGAGGAAGAATTCTTGAGAACATTTCTTTAAATTATCAACTAACTCCAGGAATGAACACTCAACTGCTTTCAATAAGAAGAACTGACAACTCTTCCGCTGGCTTCAATCAGTGGCCGTTCAGTTCCGTCCACAACTGGGGTGAGGATCCCAGAGGGAAGTGGACCGTCACCATAGTGGACTCGGTAGTGGACGAGTTGAATTATTATTAAATTGAATATTAGTACAAATTAATAATAATTATAACATTATAATAATAATAACATTAATACTTATCAGAAAAATGATAATGGTCACTAATTACTTGTTACATTTACTAAGTATTATTCGGAATAAGTCTTTATCCGAACTTAGAAGATAATAGGAATGGCTAAATTTCGAGACGAGCTTTTATTCGATGCTTTGAAACCATCAGAAAGAGGGCAAAGAGAGAGGTTTGGTGAAAGACTTGACCCTCGAACTCCACGGAATGACGAAGATTCCAGATCACGTGATCAGGGGTGGAATGCGCAGGTCCTACAACTACGACTACCCTCTTCCCGAATATGGCGACGACTTCCAACAGGTTTTCCTTCTTTAAAGAACGATTGTTTCGCCTTGTGGATTAAGCCAGATGAAGAGACCATATTTTTAGATTCAATAGAAATATTAAAAATGGCACTTTCCCATCCATGGCACAATTACCCATTACACAGCCCCTTAAAATACTATAAACTTTAATTAGATAAAGTTCCGATTTCTTTAATTTTAACAAATAATTTTTTAATTGTTTGTCACCAGATTGACACCACTTTTACAGCCTAGAGTTCAAAAACAATGATTTGCACTGCTTAACTAGACCCATTAATGAAAGTATTTCAAAATAACCACTTTTATATCCACACAAATGTTAGTGCTCATTCATCATGATTTGATGACGATATTTATAATATATATATTTCTTCGTATTATCATTTATATATTTCTTACTATTATTATTATTATTTATATATTTCTACTTTGAAGGATGAAGACACCAATCACTTGAATATGAACATAAGAGAGCTCTTGGAAGGACTGGAATTGTCCAAGAATGGAAAAATAATGAGCAGGAATTGATGGCTTGCCCACAATTAAAGTATTATTTATTTAATTAATTAAATATAACAATAAATTGTTGAATATTGAAAAATATGCGACAAGGGTTTTTGAAGGCAAATTGCACGTCGTCGTCTTTCACTAGAACATCGTGAACATCGCAACCTGCTTTGAAGTTCAGCTTTGGTAAAACACAACAAAGTCGAACAAGATTAAATAAAGCCATGAATGCTGGGAGATTAAATGGAAATTAATTGAAAATTAGTTAAAAATTTAATGCTTTACTGAATGAAAATGCAGAAGGTTTGGAAACGTTTTCTGACGTTCAGGACAGTAGATTGGTGTCGTCGAAACCTGTCGATTGAAATGGAAAAGAATTACGAAAAAATTTTAAATTGACTAAAAATTTTTTTTTTTTTTCTAAAATCTAAGGACGTAACAACTTTTGCTTCAGACAAAATAAAACTAAGGAAAATAAAATCATCTTTAACAACTAAAGTCGTTTTTAAAGTTTAAAGTAAATAAAAAAAAAACATTTCAAGTTATTTCAAATAATTTACAAAAAAAAAAAGAAACAAAAAGCTGAAATGATTTAAAATGTTTTTGTTCAAAATTACCGTCCAAGTCGATGAGGCTGTCGTCCCGAAGGGAGGCGTCGGGGGGGTCGGATTCGAAGATGCACTCGTCGACCCCGTCGAACAAGGTCTGCCCGTCGACGACGTCCGGCTTGAAGTGAAACCTCCTGGAAAGCCTCCTGTCCACGGCGGGGGGAGACGAGTCTGGGGACTCCTCGGGTGGCAGGAAACCCTCGAATTCCTCCGTTTCGATGCCTTCAAATACCAAGGGAAGTTTCAGGTTGAAAAGTGAATCGTTTTCCTTTTGTCGGAGGTCTTTGTAGGCACAGAGTTCTTCCTTCGAGTCAAAGTTCGGTGCCAGGAAAGGCACCTCGGGGGTCCGGGTTGGCAGTTTCGAGTCGGATTTCTCGCAGAGAGTTGCATCGAAAGAATCGGTTTCTGCGTCTTCTTCCCTGAGGATGGAAAGCGCAGATTGTGCCTCTCGATCGAATTCATCTGCTCGCGACCGGTTTTCTTCCGAGCTCGAGAAGATTTTGGTGCCGCGTTCCTTTGCGTCCGCTCCGACGCTCTTCGTTTTGACTCGTATTTCCGGAGTTTGACTTTGAGCGAGTTCGAAGAGGTTGGCAGTCATCCTCCTCAGTTGAAGTCCTTCGACGGTCTTCAGGTGGAAACGATCCTTTGACGCCTTCAAAATGTCGTACGACGTTCCCGACCGAGGGTCGTCGGGTACAAACGAGGAAGAGCTTTGCATGAAGTTCGGATGTGAAAAGTTCTCTTCGAAATCTTTGAAGTCGTCTGCCGGTGTTTTTCTGTACTCGACATCTTTGGTTACATCTAAGAAAAAAATTAATAAAAGGTTGTTATTAATAAATAATGCAGACTTGTTGTGAAACTTTAATTAAATTAATTAATTTGTATCAACCTTCCAAGAAGCTTGTTGTCATATATTATAAATTAATAAAATTAATTAATTTATAAAATTAATTTGCATCAACCTTCTGAGAAGCTTGTTGTTAATTCACTCTTGACACTTGTATTTTGGACATAATTCCTGTACTTCTTCAAGGTTTCATTGTTGATGATGTTTTGAAGGAAGTCCGTTGCGCTTCCTTCGACGGGAGTTTGGACATTTGGAGGTGTTATTCCACCTTGGATGAAACTGTTCTCTGAAAATATCATAAAATAAATTATAGAACAGATTATGTAACAGTAATAATAACAATAATAATAATAATATAAATAATAGAGTTATTATACAATCATTACAGTTACAAGACTAAATAAATTCAACAACAAAGATAGTAATAATAAAAATAATAAAGTTATTATACAATCATTAGTTACAAGACTAATTTCAATACCAACGAATATCCATATTGCAACATTACCTGCGACAAAACATTTGACGGCATTTGACGTACCGACGCTTCTTAGGGGCGTTTGCAGGAATTCATCGACAACCTGTTTCCAAATGTGAAACAATGTTTGTCAACAACATACAACAGATACATTTAGTATCAAAACATTAACAAACAAACACACAGACACCACCATGTCTTTCTTTAAGTCAAAAGTGATACTAACTTGTTCTGCCAACTCATCCAAATGATTTTCCTCGACCGAATCCCGAGGTTTCGAAGTGGAAGACGGAACTGCCAGGTTTTGAACGGAGGAGCTGTTGACGACGCAAGAACCAGTTCCGACTTTTGAACTCTCGCGAGGCGTGTCTCGTACGTTGATTTGGTTATTTACAGAAGGCAATCTAATGTTTGACTGAGGTGCAATACTTTTTCTTGCCTGATTAAAGGTTTCAATGAATTAAAAGTTGAAAAAAATAAAGAAAATAATTTCAAGATTTAATCTCACCAATGGTTTTTTGATGCTTTTGGTTTGGGGAGGTTGATTAAATGTTGGAGTTTCTGCTGCAAGTCCTCTTGGCAACTGGCAACAAAAAGTAATTTTCTAGGAAAACATTTTAAATTTTAAAATAATAAAGCCAATGGATTGCAAATTATAATGAATATTTTATGATAAAATATGACAATAAATGCAATTGCAATAAAAATATTACTAATAAATGCATAATTTCTTCCAGTTCACAAAAAATGAAGTCTTACCTTCACGAAGCTGGGTTTGATATAAAATTCATCAACAGCAGGTGTTGAATCGGAAACATTTCTGTAAAAAATTGAAAATCTTTGAGCAACGCTTTTTAAAATTATGCATGCCATAAATTAATAAATAATCAACAATAAATACTTCGTAAAGATTCATTTTAAAGAAATTCTGAAAAGATTTAAGCCAATTTTTGTTGATAAAAAGATAAATAAAAATGCAATGTGTGTTTGTAACATGCAAATGTTCTCTGAAAGTACTTGACCAATTGCTTTGAAATTTTGACACAACATAGTGCTCGATCAGGGGAGTGTTTGTATATAGGTTTCATATATATATATATATGCCACAACTATATCATGCAAAAATACGCTTTTTTCGAAAATCCTGCCATCTTGCCACGACGATGTCACTTCCTAATCTATGTAAATAAACTTTAGCGAGACATTAAAAAGCTTAAACTATCGTAACCCTCAAGCAAATTTGTGAAATTGTAAAAATAAACATATTTGAAAATTTCTTTCTTATAAAATTAATAATCAGATTGAGCCACAGCAATGTGTGGCTGGGCACCACTAGTTTAAAATACAAATTTAAAATTCTCGTCAAACTCGCCCGCAGATTTCCGACTCAAATTTCATGGAAATGTTGTTGCAGTCATCAATTTGTTTGGCCTTCTCCTCCTCAGCCTTGCGTTGAATTCCTTCGTCCACTCTCCTCATTATCCTCGCCATGGATTCAGGTGTCGACTCGACTGATGATTGTAAATAAATTATTTAACGAATAAGATTAATTATTCAACAAATAAGATTAATTATTCGTTAATCAATTTATGCGAGAGCTCGACCTACCCTGGTGTGAGTCTTCGTCAAAAGCGTCCGCCTGGCTCACGTCTTTTCTGGCAGGTGTTCCCATGACGACCAGTTGAGGGAATTTAAGTGGCGTCAAGCCACTGCGGTTGAGGGACTGAATGTCAAAAAAAGACATGTTAATGGATTATGGTTTAACATGGGGGACAAAATAATTCCAAATAAACTAAATATGAATAAAATAATAATAAAATAATGGGGACAAAATAACTCCAAATAAAGTAAATATGAATATATTATAAAAACATATATTAACATTACAATAGCAAAAATTATTCAATGCTTACAGCTATTTTCATAGGCTCTTGTATCTTGTTAGCGAGAAATTTATCTTTTGCCATGAGATAATGTTTTTCAACGGATTCCCTGAGATTGGGAAGGAGGTCTTCAGACATGGTTTTGCTGGAATGAAATGAAATCCTTCTAAGCATTTGTTCGAATTATGTTGAATTATTAAACAACTCACTTTAATGTAGAGAATTGTTCAAAATTTGACTTAATTCTGTTCAAAATTTGGGCCGTTTTCAAATTGAAAGCACTCATTTCCTGTAAACCGACAGAACCTGGTTTGTTGGAAATCAAGGTTATGAAGCTACTGATGATTTCGGATCAAGCAAATTAGGAGCAATCAATGCTGACATAAATAACAATATTAATAATAATAACAACATATCATAATTATATAATTACTATTCAGCCATTATTACCTTCAAGTATTACTCATACGATAGAAAGCTAATTAACATAGTTAAATTATATTCTAAAACATTAATACATCAAAATAATATAAAGGCAATCAGTTAAAAGGCAAACCTTTCCTTAATGAATCCCTGTATTGTTTCAGCATAATATTCCACAACTTTATGACACTAAAATTGGAATTATAAAAGCATTTAAGAATAATTATCCAAATTAATCCCCAAAATTTGAATAAAAATAAATAGGGGAGGACAAACTGACTTTAAAATGTCAAGATTCCCATCTGTATGGAGGCTCGTTATTTTTTTCTAAAATTTTGTGAATTTGTTTGATATATTAATAAAAACTTTTATAAATGGAATTTAAGTTATAAATGTTTTAAATTAAAAATGTTTTAAACATAAAATGCAAGACTCCGAGAACCTTAATGATGTCATCTTCGTGGTCCTTTAAAATCTGATTGGGGACGACTATGTTTAATGCGTTGCCGTTGACGACATATTTTCCGACTGATCCGTCCAAAATGGAATCAAAGACTTCTTTCTTTGACTTAAATTTTCCCAGCAGTTCACTGAACTTGACTGCCAATTCAGAGGCCTTTGAAGTAAGATTTGAACAATTGATTTTAAGAGAATGTTAATTTATTGGTATAATAGTCAGATATAATAATAGATAATGATAACCACAAATTTTAATCTATAAATTAAAAATGTTACTGAATTGATATTAATTCAAATATAGTTTTAAAAATCATTTCTCAAAACATGTTGATTTAAATCTTCAAAGTAAATAAATAGTAATAATAATAAAAATAATGGCTTAACTTATAAAATGCTGGAAGTAAAAAACATGATTTCATCACTGAAACCATAAAATAAAAAAAAATAATTAAATGATAAAATTAATCAATAATAACCAAAAATTTTAAAAAATAAATAAAAGAAAAATGATAAATTCACACCTTTGAATCTTCCACAGGGAGAGATATTTGAAGTGTTGCTGAGGACGTTGCAGTTGTTGGAGAAGGACTGAAACAACAACAACAACAACAATGGCTTGTTATTGCAGAGCAATAACATTTATCAACAACTTTTAATTTTAATATTTAATATTTAATAAATAGAAATAAATAAAAACAACTGACAAATCGGTGACGTTGAATTTTTCAGACAATTTGCTCTTCAATTCTTTGACAGCCTGCATGTCCTCTCTATATGACTTTACGTACTTCCTGCATATAAAGTGATAATAGTTATCACGTAATCATTATGTAATGTTTATCATGTACACGGTGACTATCATCATGTGTATCCTGCCTTCAATATGGTGATAATGGTAACCATATTATCAATGGTGAACACTTTCAAGTGACTATCATTTAAAAGCAAATCACGACACTCAAATGTAGAATAATTTATAAACATGAACTTAAACATGGTTTATCAACTACGATGTGAAATTACATTGTCACAGTAATAGCAACAATAAAAATAAATTATTATAATAAATAAAAACAATAAATAAAAAGTGAAATGAATAAATAATTATATTTTAATTTCCAACTCACTCTACCACAGACTCCCACTTTTCCTGCATATCCAACATTTGTTTCGTCCTCGACGTATATCGCGACTTTGCTTTCGATATGAGAATCGTCAACATCCTCGTGCAGATTCTGACGTTCGCAGTGTTGGAAGGACAAGCAACAAAGTCCTGATAGCACTTCTTATCTACCATCAAAACAAAATCTTGTTATTGTTCATTAAACAATGAACTGACATTGCAACACGTAAATACATTGTAACGGTTATGAATTCGTTTATTCAAAAAAAATTTGAAATATACACAGATCATGCCCAAAAAAATCACAAATTCATCAATGGTTTATCCCAAGGGAATTTAATTCCCGTCTAGGGGATAGGCTAATTCATATTGACAAAGTTGAAGGGGCGTATGAAAGGGTCTTTACATAAATGATAAACTGAGATTTTGATGACAAAACTTCTAAACTTCTAAACACGATGGGAACAACGAAATTGTAAGTAAGATTATTAAGACATTGTTAGCATTTCTAGAACTCACTAAATTCTGAAATGAGAAGATGGTGAAGAACAAGTCTTGACAGAGAAAGGAAGTACATGTAGACCCTTTCACCACCTGTTGAATTGAAAAATGGCACCAGTCTAGGAAGATGAGATGCAGGAT
This sequence comes from Hirudinaria manillensis, assembly GCA_034509925.1. Lineage (NCBI taxonomy): Eukaryota > Metazoa > Annelida > Clitellata > Hirudinida > Hirudinidae > Hirudinaria > Hirudinaria manillensis. Next base: position 7,097,603 of record CM067532.1, on the reverse strand, counting down.
CATTCTGGAAAGAAAATCATGTTAAATTTCAATAAAAATAATAAATGTAATTTAAGTAAATCAAGTCTATTTACTTTGGCAATATTATTGAGCCATGAGGTTGCCACCCTCCTAAACTGTTGTTCCTGTTGTTTGTCAAGCACAGGCCAGCAGTCCCTGAAAGTCAATAGTTGCTAGTTAGTGTCTTAAGTAAGTCAATATTTACAAAATAAAATTTAATTGTGAATTCTTTCGCTGAAGGCAAATCATGATGTGATTCAAATTATGCATCAGTTTAACCTGAATTGTGTCTTGCATCCATTTGGATCCAACTTGTTTAAAAGAAAGTATAAAACTTCCTCGACGGCTTTTTTATTGGGCAAAACAAACATGTCTCTAAAAAAATATAGTATCACAGATAAGTTTTGGTAAAGAGAACATCTTTTTTCCTTATTTACTTGCTAAAGGTAACAGTGCGGTGCTTCTTTTCCAGTGAAACAGGATCAAATCCCAATAAAAGTAAAGTAGTGTAAAGCGTCTGTTTAACATCTGAAATTTCCATCTTGATTCAGACAAATCCCGAAGCAGTTCGGCGAAATCTCATATACAAAGAAGCCGCCACTTTCAGATTGCTAACGTGAGTAAACAAATTCCAAAACATCGGAAAGTTAAATTTTTGAAATCGTGTAATTCTGTTAAATTTTGTCTTTATATTTAAGTAAACTTGTATTTGCATAAATAGAGTTGTTTAACAAAATTTTTTTTAATAAAAAATATTTAAAAGCATCATATTTGCATAATTTAAATTTGTATATTAAAAAAAATTTTTACATCAAAGAATTTTGCAGTTTGTTATGCGCTTTCATTTTCAATACCTTTTGTATTTACAAAATTAGTCATCATCTGTTGAATACAAAGTTTGGAGAGACTTTTGGGAGTTGCGTATTCAGTGTTAACATCCTGACTCGAAGAATTGCGGCCGGAATTTTCGGGGTTTTTTTTTAATGATGGATTTTGAAGTTGTTAAGTCTGGATGGCTTTATCGTCAAAGTGAGATTCGATATGACGCACTTTCTTCTGTTTTTAAATGCCAATATGAAATGCATTTATTGATCGATTCATTTAACAACTTTACCTTTTGAGGTTCAATTTTGAAAAGATGGAAAAGATGCTGGTTTGTCTTGTACAGGGATGGTTACTTTAAATATTACGACAATCCCGACCAAAATGTGGCTGAAGGGGCCATTTCTATATGTGGCGATTGTTCAGATATTCTTTCAGAGGTTTGCATGTTTTTTCGGTTATTGATTCGGTTTGGATGACCAAACTGTTATGACTCATCAATCTTTACTCAAATTTCTTAGATGATAAAGCAAAAGCGATGTATTTAAAAAAATTTTAGTTACAATTACAAATAATAAGCAAACAAACTCTTTTAATGTTTTTAGTGCAAATCCATTATTAATTAAATTCATTTAACCTACTAGGTCCGAGATATCACCACACCTCCTCACTTGAATAAAGATTGCCTGCTAGCAGTGTCATCTATGAACGGAGACACGTGGATAATGTGTGCAGAATCATCGGATGATAAAAAGTTAATTCGTTACATTTTCACTAAAATAAGAGATTTTCAAGATCAACTCAAACAGGGCACAATAAAGAAGTTTACAATTGATTGTTTAGGGCCTGGGAGATGACACTCAATGACATGAGACTCGTTCAACCCATTCTGCCACCACCTCCTTATTCTCAAATGGTTCAACCACCTCCATACTGCACCAACAATCAACAAGCTGTTGCTTACGCCAACCAACCATATGGTACTGAAAATTGTAATGTACCTGCATTTCAGCTCTCAAATAATGCCTTAAGTTGATGTATTTATTTTTATTATGAATATTAAAAGCTGCAAAATATTATTTTTAAAAAAATTAAGCAGGTAAAATGACATCTTTTTGGTAGAAAACTATGAGGCTTGTGAATTTATGTAATTGGAGGAGATATATTTTAATGTGACTTAATAATAATTACATAACCTAATTTATATAATAATAAATTATTTACTAAATAATAATCTAATCATTATAATATTTCTTGTCTGATTTCAATTATATTATTATGTATATTTATACATTCCTTATCTCTGCAAAATTGCATAAGTCTAAATAAGGTTTCTAGATGAATTTTGATATTGGTATTACTTGGAGTCCTTTTAGAGTATTGCGCTTTTATACTAATCTAATTATTTATTTATATTTATATTATATTTATATTAATTACTTATATTAATTACTTTATTTGATCTTAAAGTTAAAGTATAACATTAAATTCATGTGCCGTGACTCAATGTCAAGACATTATAATGTATTCAAGATGCAAATGCTTTGCAATGAAATTTCACTGAAAGTGATGCCAACAAACACTTCAATAAACAATTTCAAACATTGCAAATGAGCTTTTTGAAGCAACCAACTGTGCATTGCCAACTGTGTATGCACAATTGACTCCAAGATTAATTACTAGCAGTTCATATTTTGAAAAATAATATATAATTTATACGATAATTTATAAATAAGTCATAAATGACTCTCAAGCATAGCAAGTGTTATGCTAATTCTTCATGTATTCAAGTTTGAAGCAGAAATTTCAAGATTTCCTAAATATGATTTGTAAGTGGTTTCAAATAAATATTATCGACCGATTCTTTCTTTTATCGTGAATTTATAATAAATAAAAATTCTCCAGGTTACCAGTACCCCAGTCAAACGACTACCATAATTTATGCAGACCAGCCCTGTTATTACAGAAGAAGTGGTACCGACATGGCGGTAGGAATGATGGCCGGAGCTGCACTCGGCTCGCTCATGTGGGGTCCTATTTTGTGGTGGTGAAACGAGGGGGGAACAAGTTGTTGTTGTTGGTGGTGGTGGTGGTGATACTAGAGGATTATTTCAGTTCTCTATTGATGATCAATTTCTTTTGTTCTGCTTCGATCGATTTCTGGCTGAAACCAGATTCGTGTTGTGCTTTTAAGAGCTATTAGTTAATGTCGTGGTGATAAGGCAATCTTTATTCTCTGCTTTCAGACCGATAATAGTCAAAAATGACGATCATTAAAATCGTTCGTGCACGTTCGAACTGTTGCGGTCGTGCGCTCCGTCGTATGGCCGGCCTGAGCCCCGGTCGAATCGCTCGCTCCTCGGCGCCGTCAATATTTAATGAATTAATTTTTAATTAATTAAATCCCTTTCATTCGGAATAAAATTTCGAAACTTTTATTCGCGTTTTTAGGCTTCACAGAGAGGGCCGGTCTTAATGATTCAATTATTGCCGTATTAAATTGACCAGAATTGCTCTCGGGGACGGGCTTAAGAGTATCATTATCATGGTCATTCTTCCCCGTTGGGTAGTTTGGGCAGAGTTAGATCTAAGACTCATATAGCTGCGGTATGGAGAGCTTAATGACCTTCAAAGCTTTTCCGGTCATTTTCTAGCGCTTTACTCCGAGTACCGTAGTAATACTATGCCCGATTTCACCTGGCGTCGGACAGCCTTACCTCGATTTGCGACTTGCTTAAAATCTGGCAATCTAATTAGATTGCAGTATAAATAATAAATATAAATGAGCTTTGAATTAATATTTACATCGAGTGACTGTCTGATTCGTGTAACAAATGATTATTTTTCTGCCGAATTCTCGGGGGTTTTGACCTTGCAAAGATCGAGTGATGTTCCGATTGTGCGCTTCCTGCTCAGTGATTGGTTGAATGATGGATCAAGTATAGGATGGTCCCGTGATTACTTCCTAACTCATCAGGGGAGGCTGAGAATATTTCCTTTAAAACAACTCTCACGTGCATCAGAGAGACGCCAGCGGATGACGATCAATCTTGGTCAGATTTTGATTAAAATGATTGATGCTCGTTTCAAGCACTGCTCCTGCATTCCTATTGTCACCTCAGAAAGTCAAACAGAAGAGGAATCGTCGTCGTCAGAGGAGGAGGATTTCTAAGTGCTCTACAAGTATCCTCCTCAACGATGCTAGAAACTTATCGAGACTTTTGAGAAGATGAACAGTCGTCGGATCTCAAGACACGCGATACCCGCCCGCTGTTCAACGGACACGTGAACTGGAAACACGGAAAGAGGCGAGTAAACAGGGAAGAAGTCTGTTGCTCCTGTCGCTTCTCGATCAAACATCTTCGCCATTCTCTCGCTCCCTCGATAACGGATGAGTCCAGAAGTCACGGGCAGGAAGAGTCGTCAGAAGATGGATCGGGATGGCCCTGATGGATGGCACGGTTCATCCAGAGGATTCCACTTAATGAGGGGCGGTTCCCTGGAATGGCAGGCGTAAATCAAACCCCCTTCTCGTGTTGGAGCAACATCATCGCTTGTTCTCCTCTGAACGGACTGAAAGGCAGACGGACGGACAGACAGATTGGGAAAGGGAGATGAACCCCTCGTGAGGGAATACAACAACAGGGGACTAAAAAAAAAACTGGGAGAAGTTGGCGAATGTCGGAAAGTGACTCCGCTTAAAATGAGACTCACGTAGAGTCTGGTAATTACTGCCCCCAGACATGTCGGTGCCGCTGTAGGAAGAATGCCTCGCTGCTAGGGAGAGAAGGCGGGAATGGGGAGAGAGTGCATTTGGCACTGCTCCCATCTTTCGAATGAAATTTAAAATTTACTGCTAAATATTTTCATTTCGAAGAGAGAGAGAGAGAAAAAAAACCACTTTTATTCGAGCATCCGTTTGTTCCAGGAAATGGAAGAGAAGTTGTGATCTGCCTGACAAATGACGGCATTAATTCAATAGCGATTTTTTCTCCATTAATGAGATGGGTGCAGAACCGAGCGCGGAGTGGATTGAAACTTTGCAAATGAATCGATTGAAAGTTCGAGTGACGTCTGATTAAATGGATTGTTCTTCCCCCATCGTGTCAACGGGTAGGAATATCCTGTTGCTGGGTCCAGGGTGGAATGGTTGGATGGATAGACGGCTCAGCGGATTGAGGATTCGTGACCCGAGGTGACTTAATGAGGTGGTTCTTTGAAAGCCTATCGCTAAAATATTAAGTAATCCTCAAAACGTTTACATTATAAATGAATATCGAGAAAATAATTTTAAAAGTTTGTTTAAGAAAATTTCTGCGAAATCGAAAACAAACATAAGTTCTCAATCTTGTAGGCAGCTCTTGCCTTTGAGAGGATCCAAATTCTTCTTCCATATCTGTGAGCGATATTGAGGGATTACCGATTCCTAGGTGCTCTCAGGCTTAAGCAGTTTTTCTAAAAGAATATCTTTTCAGTTTTATATTCAAGGTGGTTAAAATCATGCAATCACAAGGTAGTATTAGATAATATTGCAGATAGTATTATATAATATTAGATAATAACTTATTATTAGTAAAGGTTTATACTTAATACATTTCTAGTTGTGTCGAATCATTCATCATGTTTTATATTTGGAGGTCATCCTTCAACTGGTTCATTCTTTGATTGACAGGTGACATTAAAGTAGAAACTCAAAAGAATAAAATTTAAAATTGTGATATTGAATAATTTTGACACAACCAAATGAAAATAATTAAATAATGATATTTTAATAATTATAAAAAAATTAAATATATATTTATTTCCAGTGACATCTTGGATAAATTTCTGGTTAAAATCACGCCTAGAAACGACACAGTTGCCCGTTAAAACGATGAGATATGAATAAAAGTAGATATTTTTAAAAAATATTAAAAAAAAAAATATTTGATGCAAACAAAACTAACTCTGGAAACAGCGTCCCTCGGATATGCGAAATAAAAGCTGGAAAATATAAATTTGTCCACAACATAAGTCGTAAAACTTGATAAAAAAATTCTATCTCTGCTTTGGGTCGGGTTTGGCTTAGTGCCAGCACCAAAGTTTATTGTTCTGACCGAGAGACACTGAAATTTTGGGCCCAAACCTCAGATGTCCCCCTTTTTAAACGTCCATTTCATGTATAAACATTAGCCAAATATTATTGAAAAAATTAATTAATTAACGATTTAAATAATAAGATATTAAATCACACAAATTGAGGTTTTAAAAAATCTTGTGATGTAATTCTTAGAGAGTTTCTTTATGCTTCTTTTGGTCGGTGTTTGCTGTTGACTTGTGATCGTTCAACTGTGAATTGCATGGAATTCATGTCGTGTGAATTACTGACGATGAATTGGACATCTTCAAATGCATTTAGGATTTAAATAAATAAATTAATAAAAGTTAAATATTTTCCAGACCGTAAAGCATTTTAAAGATAAACAAAAAAGCGCGATCTTTGCGTCCGAATGTAGTGACGATGCCGGTTACAGTAACCTCTACCAGAATAATTGTTCGAAAGGTCAGCCGTGCATTGCTCTTGCCCGGGACACGCAAAGGTTCTTCTGCGAATCCAGCTCGGATGAATTATGAATGGAAAGGAATTCAGACCCCCAGTAAGCCATGTCGGTGCTTATGCATTGACATCACGTCCTACTATTAAATCAGTGTATTTGCCAGAAACTATTTAGCACTCCTGAATTACGTGCTAATCAATAACATGCCATGCATGCATTCATCCACCCACCCATCCATTCATTCACTCATTCATTCATTCATTCATGTCTTCATTTATGCATTTATTTATTTATTCTTTCATTCGTTCGTGATTCATTCCATGAAATGTGATGACTCTTGGATGAATCATTCTTGTTGATGTGTCATTTTTAGCTTATGAAACAGTAAGAAAAAACAATCATAATAAACATATTTATTGTTTAGAATTACGTTAATAATAACTAATATTAGTTAATTATTATTATAAAATGTTACTGCATTATTGGTTTAATTACTTTTAATCCAGGGATCGTACTGCCCGAGTATAACACGCATCGAATTCCTGACTACCTTTCTTGGGTTGAACATGATTAATCCTAAATAGAAGCTGCTCAGAAGACACAATCATCCCTGACGTAATAAACAATAAACTTAAATAAGTTAAAATAATAACAACTAATTATAATATTAATTATATAATGTATTTATTAAGAGCGGTGCACTGATGGGCTGAATATTATATCAACAATTACAGTGATAATAATAATAATAATAATAATAATAATAATAAATTACAAATAATAAAATAACAACGACAATATTAGCATTAATTAAAATAACAACAACAGCAACAACAATATCTTTCGTCGTCATTTTGAGAGGAAAAAATTTAATTTGACGTCCAATTTATCCTGACCTCATTACCCGGTGTAAATAAAACCAAGACTTTTCAGACATCGTCATCATCACCATCACCAGTGCCTACATCAGCAACATCGTCAACACCATCAACTATCATCATCATCATCATCATTATCGTCATGATTATCATCATCGTCGTCGTCTTCTTCATCATCAATGGGACCTGGATGGATGTGATATCCGAGATACTCAACAAATACACAGTTAAAGAGGCACTCACTCAAAAGCACACCATCATCATCACCACCATCACCATCAACAACTTCAACATCATCGTCATCGTCGTCATCCTCCCCTTCGTCGGCGTCGTCATCATCACCGTCATGGCAGCAATATTCAGCTGTGATATGCTTGCAATTGATTTATGTGTCCAGTACAAAAGGAACCCTGTTGAATGCATTTTTCCACATTCAATTGCCGATCGACCAAGGAACATGGAGCTCTGGAATCAGCAGACGACTTTGGAAATATTTTCCAACGTTTGAAATTTTCTTTGAATCAATTTATTAATTCAATTTATTAATTCAAAGAATTAATTCTAAGTTGTCTTCTTTGCTTAATTTTTAATGCTTCCCTGATGAATGTTTGAAATTTTTTCTGATTCCTTACCATGTTAGATACCATGTTCAGCCTCATCGTCGTCGTCGTCATCGTCGTCGTCGTCGTCGTCATCGCCATAACCATAACATATCCTCAGGATTAATTTTGATTGAAACAAGAAAATCAACCCCCATTGTTCGGCGTTTTGTCAAAAAGAAGCTTTGATGAAAAAAAACTTGGACCTTTACGAACCATTCATTCATTCATTCGTTCATTCATTCATTCATTCATTCATTCATTCATTCGTTCGTTCATTCATTCCTTCTTTCACTTATTCATTCAACCATCCATCATTTCGTCACTTTGAAAATGCATTAAACATTTTAAAGAATAACTTTATTCCAATTACACTCAATTTCCTCAGAAAATAACCAAAAATTAATTAAAAAATTCTAAAACTAATAAATAAATAAATATATAAATTTCTCTCTTGCTCGACACGTGATTGAAAGATTGAAGTTTTACAAAAAAAAAAAAACAGAAAAAAAAAAAAACTAAAATAAATAAGAGAAGCAGCAACTCTTAACGTTTTCTGAGATGTTGAGTTGATCAGAAATTCAGTGGGTGTTTACTAAGTCGTAAATAAAGGCCCAACCATCCCTACTGCTTATAATAAAGAAATTTCTAGCTTTTAAATCATTCCCTTCCTTCTTCCCTTCTGCTCGCCATCTTCTCCTGTTCCCGTCCGAATGATGGGACTGCTTGCGTTAAGATCTTTCATTATTAGATTTTCATCCGCTCATTGGAATCAACTGGAAGCTCTTCGCAACTTTTTCATTTTCCAGGATCACTTTTTTTTTCTTCTTTTTTTTTTGCCAGCAACCTTCGATGTCTTCAAAATCTCCCGGAAAAAAAACACGAAAAAGCTTTCCGTGCGCTGGAGTCGAGCCACCCTCCGCCACCCTCCGCCACACTCACCTCTCGAGACCCACCCATCTTCTCCCCACCCATCTTCTCCCCAACTTCCCCATATCTCCCCACCCCATCCTCTCACCCAAAACCATCATCCATCCTTCTCTCACTCTGAACCCGACCGGTCGAGCCACACACGTTGAAGGAAAATGTTGCAACATTTTCAACGTCATCGATCAGGGCGTAGAAGGGAACACATGTTGCTGTTCCTCTAATATCGCCCCAATCAAGACTATGACTAACGCGGGTTGTTTTAATTTTTATTTATTTATTTTTTATTTAGTTAAAAATTATTTTTTATTATTTTTACAATGCAAATTCACATTTTGTTAAACACTTAAAAGTTGTTGAGCCGTTGAACGTTTATGAATATTTATAAATATTATAATTATATTGTATTATTAATCATAATAATTAGGGATCAAAAATATTTGCCGAGTGTCAATATTAAATTGATCGTTCCAGCTAATACATTCAACATCTTTCGAAGATGATGATAGTAAAATTAATAATGATAATAATAATGATAATAATAATAATAATAATAATAATAATAATAGTAATAATAATAATAATAATAATAATAATAATAATAATAATAATAATAATAATAATAATAATAATAATAATAATAATAATAATAATAATAATAATACTGATAAGTTATTATGTCGTTAAATGGTGAGATGTGATGCCAATCCAAACTTTCCATTCAAGATTCGCCATCTTTTGAGGTCACACGGAACTGATTTTCCAATGGAAGGTCAAAAGTTCAAGCACAGGTCAAAGTGGAATTGCCTTCTTCTTGGAAAATTGCAATTCCTCAAAATTGCTCAGCGACAAAAGCTTGCTTTTTGGGTTCAGTCGTGCGGAACCATTTGTGAGGTAATTACAAATGATTAATTTATTTTTTAATCTTTTATTAATATTATTATTATTTTAATAATTAGTAATTAATTAGTCATCAACTTAGGTATTTTTGGCTGTCGCTTAGAGCATCTCATATGTTTTCTTCGTCTTCTCCTCCTCCTCCTCCTCATCATCATCATCATCGTCATCATCATCACCATTTTCACAACCATCACGAACATTGGAATCACACGAGGAATACCTGTCTCACCATCCGTCACTGGAAAACCCACGACGTTAACCGATTAGTTTTCTACAATTCCTGACATCATCGTCATCGTCGTCGTCATCATCGTCATCCTTATACTGAATTCTGGAAATTATGCTACATTGTTACGATTTATTTTAAGAAATAGGGATAAACCAGGAATCGAATGGTTCACAGTCTGGATTTGGTTGCCATGGAGGACATTTGTTGCCGGAAGTTTTCGTTGTTGTTGCAGTTGCTGGTGATGGTAGCAGTCGTTGTATTAGTCGTTGTTGCAGACGATGAAGTTGTTGTTGCAGAACGATGAAGATGCTGTTGTGGTAGTGGTTACTGTTCCATGGACGTGGTTAAATGGGCAATGGAGCGCCAGCCCGCCCCAATACCACGTGACCAAATATATATCTTTTCATGCCATTTTAATTTCGACCTTAAGAAATTATTTTTAAATGATATTTAAAGCGTTAAAATGATTAAATGTATTACTAAAGTTATTTTGAATTTAAAAGAAATTAATACCAATATCCTGTTAATAATGCCACCACAACAACAGCAACAACGACAACGATAACAGCAATACCAATAAATAAACGATCATTATCATCATCAAGTCACGAAACACGGCGACAGGAAAGTAAAAAAAAATGAACATCAATCCTCGAGTTTGAGTGAGCAGTCACGTGATTGAAAGTCATGGCGGAGTGATACAGGTGGCAGGCACACCTGCGGGACTTATTTATTTCAACCACCAATCAGGACGCAACGTTAACCGATTGAAAGACTGATTGATAAGCAACGATTGAGGGACTGATTGATAAGCAACGTAAATAACAATGACGACGACAGTAGTTTGTCATCTGATGACTTTATGATTTGCCATTGATTGCGATGATATATGGTCATGGCTATCGAAGACGATGATGATGATGATGATGATGATGATGGCTATGAATAAGATGATGATGATGATGATGATGATGATGATGATGACGGTTATGATGTGAAGTCTGCAGACAAAACTGGCGTGATGATTCATCACAATTACTCAGAGTCGATAACTGAATAGCTTCGTTTTTTTATTTTATTTGCAAAAAAAAGATAAATAATAAAAATAAAAATAAATCTCGATATTTTTACAGTGGCGGCAAACGACATGCAACAAACGTGCATCTGGCTGCTATGATGATGATGATGACGACGATGATGAGGTTGATGATGATGAAGAAGAAGATGATGATAAAGAAACAAAGAGTAGAGATAATAGCGACGGTGTTTGGCGATGGCGGTCGGTGTTGCTGATGATCATAGTTCGAAAGGCGATGATGAAATGATGACGATGACGACGAGGATGACGATGACGTTGATGATGATGATGATGACGATGATGTCACTGGTAATGATTAAAGTCAATTTAATGGAACTAGTGAAAGAGATGGTGATACTTCATTGAAAATCTATTTTCATAAAATCTTTGCATGAAATTATGATCAACTGGTTGTAATAAACAAATTATTTGTGACTGTGACGTGGCAAATATGAATGTTCAAATGGAGAACGTCACTTAAAATAAATTTTATTGCGAATTTATTTATTTATTAATTATTTATTATTTATTTTATAACTATATTTCCAAACTTGCGAAGGTTTTGACAAATTTATCAATTTTCTTAAAAAATTGGTTTAATTAAGAATCAGGAAATCATTTTATGATATCTTAATATTGCTAATTAATGCCTTGTTTGTAAAATATATTCGTTGGCTAAAAATTAAATCGAATATTTCGACTTTTCCAAATATTTGATAATAATTTTTAAAATAATCTTCAAAATAATTTTTAAAATAATTTTTAAAATAAACATAGAAATAATTTTAAAATAATTTTATTACAGTAAATTTGTCATAGATAAATATTTAAGGCATTCGTTTATTTGTTCAGTTAAAAGTTTTATTTAAATTTAAATAAATTTAATATAAAAATTAAATAAATATTATTTTAATTAATTTAATTTTTTAAATTCATTTAAATTAAATTATTTAATTTAAAAAATAAAAGAGTCTTTAAAGAATTAAACTGAAAATTTGTTTCCGAAAGACTTTGTGATGCACGAACAAATACCACGTTTCGTTGCCTTGAAATTAATTAAAATTATTTTTTAAGGCAATTTCTGATAAATAAAACATTTATTTATTATTTATTTATTTATTATTTATTTATTTATTATTTGTGTTTTGGTTGTCTTTTTTGTTTATTTTAAACGTTTAAGAAACAATTTGGAATTTACAAATTAATTCCTTTGAAATAATTTTGTTTTGTCATTATATATAAATTTTTTTTTACATCCAAAAATGTTCCCTGAATTTTCTCTGGAAAATTTTCAAATAATTTATTTTCAAATAAAGTGATTTTTATTTTAAAAATGTCCAAAATCGCTTACAAATGGATCTGTTTCGAGAAAGAAGTTATTAACGTCTGAACAGCGTTCAGTTACTATGGCAACAACAACAACAACAACAACAACAACAACAACAACATTCAATAATAGAAGGTCAGTCCTTTAGTTTATTGTCAATCTATTATTATTTATTGTCCACGTGATGACGACGACAACGACGATGACGATGGCGACGACGACGATGATGACAGATGTTCATAAAAGTGGAATGATATTTTGATTCATTCTTGATTTTCCTGAGCGATGCTTCTTCATTCTTCTCCCGAGAATATGAACTGCCCTCTTGTCGCTGAATCCATCATGTGGTTGTTGCTATTGTTTGATGCTGTTGATGTTGTTGTTGTTGTTGTTGCTGTTGTTGTTTATTCAATGGATTTTCGATTGGTGAAATTTTTTTTTCAAACTAACTTTTGATCAAGTATTCTTAGTTGTTATTGTTGATAACATTCTTTGTTGTTATTAATATTATTATTATTTATTTATTTAATGATGATTCCAGAAACTGCACGGAATAATTCATGAAGTATCAATAATAACGGCATAGTTATTATCATTATTATTATCATCGTCGCCGTCGTAATAGTCATAATATTCATGATCGTCAATATCATCATCAGCATCATCGTCATCATCGTCTGATGCAAAAGGGACGATCCAAGCAAACAAACAAATGGCCACACAAATGACGAGGGAAGCAGGGAGCAAAACGCATCAAGAGCCACTCGAACGAGGGGTTAAAAACGATGCCCCCACGATTCCACGTGGAATCCCACGCGGACCACCTTGAATGATGGTGGCAGAAATTGGTCCTAAATCTGCAACCAAAACTCTTCTTCCTCTCGGCTTAGCCACACCGTGGTGATAAGGTCTCCAGGCTGGAGACGGGCCACTGGTGATGATGATGACGATGATCGTGGTAATGATTGTGATGATAGTGATGATGATAATTGCTATGGTGATAATGATGTTGATGTTGCTGATGGTTATTATGATGATAGTAATGATAATAGTTGTGATGATAATGATGATGATGATGATAATGATGACTTCACTGATTATGATCATGATGATAGTACGGATGATTAAGGCATGACTAGGCGACGAATATCAAAATAATAAACGTAATAGACTCTGATAATTTATCAAAAAGACATAATAAGAAAAAGAAATAATTAAATGTAATTCTTTCAATTAGAAATAAATTTGAATTTAAAAACAAAAAGCGTTTAATGAACTCAGGAAAAAAAAAACAAAAACACGGCAAGCGAGTGAAAGTAAAATTGAAAATGTCACCAGATGTCGCTGATAATCACTCCGAATGAATATTGGATAACCCTAGCAACGGTTGCCATGGAGTTAATTAGAGTATAACAGGGATAATGGCTCCTACAATAGCCTCTTTTGTTACGGGCGTAGTTTTGATTCTGTCATGGCGGCGATGGTGATGATGATGATGATGATGACGATGACGACGACGACGATGATGATGGTGATGACGATGACGACGACGATGATGATGATGATGACGACGACGATGATGATGATGATGATGATGGCGTGTTGTTAAATAAAGATAATGTTTAGAAGGAAGGCCGGCCTCGACCGCCATCTGCTCATGAAATCATCACGTGACCTTAGGGATTTTTAAGAGCAAAAAAAAAAAAAATAACAACAACAAATTCAATAATAATAATAATAATAACAAAAATTCAAAAAATAATTTATAATTATGATTTAAATATTATTAAACCAATATTATAATTAAAGCTATTTATAAGGCATTGCACCAATTAGCAATTAGGTAGAATGCCATGGAAAACTGGACAGCAACAACAACAACTACAACAACAACTACAACAACTACTACAACAACAACAACAACGACGACTACTACAACAGCAACAACCTAATGAGTGAAGAATTGAAGAAGTAATTCAATTTATGTTGATACGTGTACCAACCTCCACTTCCCGTTGAACAACTCCTCTGAAATCAGTCCTTCAAGCGTCAACTGGGGCAGTGTAGAATAATGCGGTGGAATAATTGATTTTAATAAAAAAATAAAATAAAATTAATAACAATAATAATATTAATAATATTAATAACGATAATAATATTAACAGTAGTAATAATCATAATAATATTGAATCTTTGGGAATCAAACGCCCTCTGGGTAAAGGTGCATTGCCCGGCAGTGAAGAATTATTAATAATTATGAATTATTAGTAATTATGAATTATTAATATTTATGACAAAAACAACAATAATTAATTTAGTATTAAAAATAAAATAATTTCATAATATTTTGTTTACGTAACAATAACTGTTATGAACTTTTAATTTTGCTTGATTGGAGGCTCTGGATAATAAAAGACACTTTATGCCGGTTAATAATAACTTAATAATTAAATATTATTTTAATAAATATTATTATAACCACTCGTACAATTAACTACTACTGTATTAAACCTACAATTACAGCTTGCAAATAAATTATTATAATGAGGTGATTAGCTACCTAGCACCTCTACTGCACTAGATCCACAATCAACCAATGTATTATTGCATTGCAAATAAATTATTGTAAATAAATTATTATAATGAGGTGATTAAATCACGAATGTGAGAGATTAATTTCCAATCGTCTTCGTGAGTTTGTGTCCGGAACGTCTGTGACTTGGGAGTTGAATTTTTATTTGCCAGGAAGGAAAGGTTGTCGGTCGTGTTGTGGACGTTATGAAGTTGTAAAGAAGCTCCATGGAGGCCCTTTGTGGTCTTCCTCGCATGCGATTCCATGACAAATCACTGGAGCTGGAGAGGACATGCGCAAGGATGGAGAAGCGATTCACCTGATGCCGTCAGCCCGTGCTACCCAGCCATTCGTGCCACCCATCTACTCGTGCAATCCACCCATTCATGTTACTCCTATCCATTCCAGCTACTCATCCACCCATGCAACCCATTCACTCATGCTACCCACCCATTCACTCATGCTACCCACCCATTCACTCGTGCTACCCACCCATTCGTGCCACCCATCTACTCATCCACCCATGCAACCCATTCACTCGTGCTACCCACCCATTCGTGCCACCCATCTACTCATCCACCCATGCAACCCATTCACTCGTGCTACCCACCCATTCACTCATGCTACCCACCCATTGAGTCGTACTACCCACCCGCTCGTGCTATTCCTCAGCACCTTACTTTTCTTATCACATCGATCTCTTTCATCTCAAACTCTTGGGTGGTCTAATGAATTTAAACTGCTCTCGTCCACTTTGTAATGGATGAGAACAACAACGATGCTGATGATGATGATGATGATGGTAGTGATGATAATGATGACATCGACACCAGGAGTAGTGATGATGATGTGATGCTATTGAAGATGCTATTGCTTAACATCATTCACGATAACGTAGGACTTGTTGTTGTTGTTATTGTTGATAACAATATTATTATCAGTAAGCAAATGTAAAATAATAACAGTAAGCAGAGTGATTGAAAGAGAGGCGGAAGATTAAAAGTTCATTTCAATCGTAAATAACTTCATTAAATAATCTTATTATATCTTATTAAGATTACAAACGTAAATAATATAAATAATTTCAGCAATAATTTCAATATTACGGCAGCGTAAAGCGTCGACGAGAAATTATGAATAATTAATTGTATTATTTATGCAGGTAATTATTAATATTATTATTATTATTATTTATTTCTAAAACAAAGAAAATCTGAAATTTCTAGCGGATTAAAAATTGTTATTTTCTGTCGCGTCTCGTTTTGTGTGTTGATAATTTTTTGTATTTTTTTAAAATGGAACTTAAATTTTTCTTTCACGTTTAAATGTTTAAATTCTTTCCTAGATTTATTTTGTTTTGAGGGATTTTATTTCGAAAATTTCTCAGATTTTTTTTAGATTTGTTTAAAATCTGTGAAAGTCAACGTGAAGCAAATTTGAATTATAAAAGACATTCTTTTACAATTTTTGGAATAATAGACATAAAATATCTATAAAATAATGAAATAATTAAAATACATTCTTTTACAATTTCTGGAATAATAAAACAACTAGAGAATAATTCCTTTTAGATAATTAAACTAGAGCATAATTACCTTCATAATTACGTGAAATTATGACAACAGATTGTAAACTCATTTATGATTCTACAAAAATTTCTATATTCTTCTGTCCCTTTGAGCTTTTAATTTCTGATTTTTAACCCGCATTTGGTCGCAAATATCCCTGGGATAAAATATTTTATTAAAATTCCTTCATTTCATCTTCAAATTGTTTTCCTTGGTTGCTGGAAAAGTTCTCATTGTTAGTTTTAATTGTCTTCGTTCTTACATTCATTCAATCATTCATTCAATCATTCGTTCGTTCGTTCATTCATCCATTGAATTCTTTCAGTCGTTCCGATCTGATGTTTATGTTTTCTGAAAGAATGTCATACGATAATCGTATTGGGTATTTCCATCCATATGTTATTTAGGTAATTATTAATTTACTGTTCCATCATTGACTAACTATAAATTAATATTTATGGATATTAATTTGGCTATTAATAATTTATTAAATCGTAATAAAACGTTAATTAAGTTATTATTGGAAAATAAACTTCCCAAAACTTTTGTGACTGACTTAAATTCTCGAAATGGCTTTTAATTGAAAGTCACAAATCACTTTCTTTTCAGGGTCGTGGCCTGCAAACGAACAGATTTCTGTGAAGATTTTATGCAAGAAAATCAAATGAATGGGGATATTTAAGGCTGTTCCATCATTCTTTTGAGAGGAAAAAACTCACGGTTTATGGGTTTAAAAATAAAAAATTTAAATTCAACTTAATATTCACAGAAAATAAATTACCTTATTAACCTCTTCTCATTGGTTTGTGGCTAATCAAAACTTTAAACATCCAGTCTGCTGGTAATTTAAGGAACTTATTTCGATTTAAAATAATAATAATGATAAATCAAATATATAAATAACATATAAATAAGATATAAATGATTTAGCCATGAAAAATGGCACTAATCATTATAATTTATAATTGATAAATAATCAAATTAGATTAAAAACACATTTAAATCAATCAATTAGAATAAAAATATAATCAATTAATTAGGTAAAAGTTGATTATTAAAAATTATTAAATTAAAAATTAATTAATTATTTATTTAATTGATTTTAAACTTGAAAATCGAGCACTTCCATAGCAACAGTCTTCACGGACCGATTGAAGAATTTCAATCAAGATGACGTTGATGGGTTGAAGAGATAAGAAATGGATTCATTGAAACTTATCTGAAGAAAGAAACTTTAAAGTCACTTCCAGACGATTAAAAGCTGTTTTTTTTTCGTGTGTATGTGTGCGTGTGTGTGTGTGTGTGTGTGTGTGTGACTTTTATTACTCTTTTTTGTCGAATAAAAAACAGTTTTTTTTTTTGAAAATTCATAAAAATTATTTAAGTTGTTTTTTTTTCAAATATTATTATTATCATTATTATTATTATTTTATTTTATTTTTTCGAAGTGAACGTTTGTTGTCAGCAGAGATGTGGATTATTTATATCCACTCCGGAAATGGGGATTGCCATCTGTCAATTATCACGTGACGCGATCTATTTATAACTCGAGAGCAATTGCCATATTTCAGGGCCTAGAAAAATCTTTTTCTTTAAAATTACCGAATAAAAGTTAAGAGTAAATTTAAAGCAGAAGGCGAATTGAACAAATTGAAATTTAGTGGACGTTGCAGGAAAATCACCATCTCTCTCTCTCTCTCTCTCTCCCTCCTCCTCTTCCTCCTCCTTTTTTGTCTGTCTCGACTTTCCATCTCGGCGTAAAGATCCAACTGGTGTACAATTTCCAGACGTATCTCAACCAGTAAGTCAGTCCCCCTGGCTCACCCGAGTCCGGTTAAAGAGTCTTATACATCACAACTCCATGCGACAAAACTGTCACCTCTTCTCTCCCGCTATTTCTGTCTTCATCGGCAGGCACTTCCGATGGAGTCTCTTTTTATTTTAAGACTTTTCAGTAATTATTTTGTTTAATACGATGGTTTGTTTTTATTTTAAACGCGTTTTAAGTTTAAATAATATGGATTTATTTTGTTTGTGAATACTTATTTAGTACGTAAGTTGAGACAAATAAGAGTTCTGAAATATCGTGAAAAGTTCTGCAAATGACAATTGAATTGATATTTAAAAATTAATCTCTCAAAAAGCGAGCGAAAAATCAGGCAAAATGACATTCTCTAATCTTCTGTCACTCCATGGAAACATTCCGACCCAGTCAACCGGTCAATGTCGTGACGTCAGAGATCACGTGACATTCGATATTTTTGCCGATGAATTAAAAAAATAATAAAATTAGCAGCCACCCTTTGATTGACGTGAGTGGCATATCAATAACATTTCATGGTGAAAGTCTTTTGGAAAGTCTTATTCACTCACTCACTCAGTCACTCACTCGCTTGCTCACTCGTTCACTCATTCATTCATTCACTCGTTCACTCGCTCGCTCACTCATTCGCTCACTCATTCACTCACTCGTCCACTCTTCATGGAATCAATCTTCAGCAGATGACAATGTCTCATGGCGGGAATGGGAGTTGAATGCAACAGAGTTGTACACCTCAATTGGACGAGGGACTCGAATGAACCAATTATGAACCAATTATGAACCAATTATGAAGCAACACGGCAAACATGGAAAACATGGAAAACACGGCAAAATATCATTCGTTCTCCTCTTTTCAACCAATCGTAATCCTCGGATGGAAGCAACAGAGCCGGTTGCAATAATTTTAAACTTATAAAGATTATAAAAAAAAACAAATTATTTTTCAAACAGAATTTGCCAAACAAAACAGCGAAAAAAAAAACAAAGTGCTATAATATTTCAGACATCTTTTCAGTTCTAAGTCAAAATTGTTTTTATTTCGACGTGAAAATTGTCTTAATTCGTGGCAAATTGCTTTTCGGACGATGAGCTACGTCCGACCGGTCGTTTATAAAATCCAGCAAACACAGCTCAATCATCTTCTCCAGTCAACTCGAGTCTTCCAAGACAAACAAAGATGGAGAAAGTAATGCTTAATAAATGACAATGGACGATTATCAGTCAAACGAATGTTTGTTTCGCTAGCGTTGCGTTGGCGAATTTCAAGCTCCGGGATTTCCAGCGGAAGAGGCGGACGTCGGTCACGCATGGCTTCGTACGAGACATGCTGTTACTCTTTCCAGAGATTTTCAAAAGAGCCATTTCCTCGCTTTCAATGCGCGGGTCTGATTCAATTTCTTCGCCTTTAAGCTTACTATAACGCCTGCTTCTTGGACGCATTTTCGCGCGCAAAAAAAAAAAGATGGAAAGCAGTTCCTTTCCAGGGTTCCTTTGCCGGAAACACTCAAATTTGCTTCTCAATCATCGATCGACTTCAACAAATAGTTGTTTGCGAAGACGACCTCGACATGAAATCAGCTGCCACTTCTCGGGATAGATCGCGATGACGACGACGACGACGATGACGATAACGGTGACGAAGACTGCGAAGATGATGATGATGATGACAACGATGATGATGAGGATGATGATGAAGAAGATGATACTTTTGAATTCGACCTTCAGCGAGTGGTTGGACCGGCAAATGACTTGGAAAGTGTCTTTGAACTGATCGTCTGGCAGTAAGTTTTCATTGCTTCACACGTCACTCGTCACAATCCCATGACGTCCAGTGACGTCACTAATCTCCAAATGTACTGTGGCTCGCCTGCTCTTTTCCCGCCTACGAACGACTTTCATCCACCGATGTTTCAAATTTTCTTCAGTTCACGCCTCCAGAACTGAAAATAATAATAATAATAATAATAATAATAATAATAATAATAATAATAATAATAATAATAATAATAATAATAATAATAATAATAATAATAATAATAATAATAATAATAATAATAATAATAATAATAATAATAATAATAATAATAATAATAATAATAATAATAATAATAATAATAATAATAATAATAATAACAATAATAACAATAATAATAGCAAATGTTGTTGATATAGCAAGTCTTACAAGTTACCGGTCCGCTACTGAATCAACAATTAGATGCAACAAGTATCTGACTCGTGCATCCATCATCGCATAAAAAAAAATCAATACCAAGTGATTGGTGTTCCCGCAATTATCGATCAGTCGACCTTGACTTTGAATTATTTCCCCCTTTTTTATGTCCGGTTTTTAAAGACAAATATAAGAAAAATTGCGATAAATTGGAGACGAATTGCTAATTAATCAACCAATGATGTCCGATAGCATCGTCTGACATCATCATCACCATCATCATCATCATCGTCGTCGTCGTCATCATTATCATCGTCGTCGTCATCATCATTAACTGATGGACAGTACAAAAAATTTGTGGTAGCGAGGGAAAAAAGCAGACGAGATGTGATTTAAGCGTTTGACTCGCCGAGCGTTTGCAAGGAAGGAAACATTTTGCACGATTGACCAGCAAAGGAAGCTACGCATCTTCACTGCTTGACTTTGGTCATCAACAAATGCTTTGGTCATCCACGAATGCTTTGGTCATCAACAAATGCTTTGGTCATCCACAAATGCTTTGGTCATCAACAAATGCTTTGGTCATCCGCAAATGCTTTGGTCATCCACAGACCTTCAACCCAGCGATACTTAATGTGACCTCATGCATGATGTAATGACGGACGTCACGATACTACGACAATGACGTTGTCGATGATGATGATGATAATAATAATAACAATAATAATGATGCCTATGATGATGATGATGATGATGATGATACAAATAGTGTCAGAGAATGATACGTGGTGCTTGGGTGATGAATTGCCTTATTTAATGAAAATGTTTTGCACGGCAGTTGGGGGAGCGTCGAGTAGGTCAAACTAAAATCAAACTTTGGTTTCCCAAAACGACTTCACAGAATGTTTGAATGTTTCAACAATATTTTATTTCAAAATCATTTGTCGTGTCAATAATTTCTGACAAAATGTTTTAACGCCGGTGTGGATGGAAATATCAGCCTATCATGTTTCAACACTACCTCGTTTCAAACATTTAGTAGGCATGAAAGGAGTACGCGCTACATAAATTCAAGGCCTTTTTGAGGCGCCGATTTTCTGTGAATGTCAACGAAAATACGCGAAAAATACGATGGAAAATGTTTAAATTCGAAATATTTAAAAAAATAGAAGACTAAAATTCCTCTAAAAACGTTCAAAAAATGAGTCCAAACCACCAAAACAAGTACAGAAAACGCAAAATTTCCAAATATCAAAAGTCAAGCGAAACCCGATGCCAATAAACGAAGATGAAAAAATAAAATAAATTTCCACAAATCACAAAATATCAAAAAAATAATCGGAATTAGAAAAAAATGAGTTGAAATATTTGAGAAATATCCTGAATAAACATGATCCCCTTGATTGAACACATGTCTTCCATTTGAAGTGTCCTATTAAATCGAATGCTGACACTCAGGTGACCAAAGAACCTTAAATAAGTAACTATTAATTCGATTTTACATCTATGCTGATGACGATGGGCGTAAATAGGGAGTTGAATCAATAAACAGTTGTTTAAACATGGAACGTTTAAGTTGGGTGTGTCCGATAGCATTCTACTACTATGACGATGATGACGACGATGATGAACATGATGATGACGATGATGATGATGATGATGATGATGATGGTGATGATAGTGGTGATGAGAAGAAGGACAATGACTGCGACGAAGATGATGATGATCATGATGAGGGTGTCTTATGTGGCATCGGCCCCGCCATCGTTGGTAATGTTACTGCTAAGGCTCTGAATATAATGATAAAGGTGATGATAATGACGATAATGGTGTTATTAAAATGTTTGTGATGGTGACGTCATTGATGATGTTGTTGATGATGATGATGACGATGTTAGATTTATGGTAAGGGTGAATCATCCCTTAAAAAATGCCCTGGTCAATATTCTTTCCAACTCATTCACCACGCGATGATGATGACGATGACGATGACTATTGAGATAAATTATGAAAATATTCTCCATAAAAATATTTATTTTATTAAACAATTGTCAAATAATGTGCACACACAAAAAAGCAAAATAAACGATTACTCATCAAAGGTAACGATTATGATGATGATGATGACGATGATGATGAGGACGATGGCGATGATGATGATGATGATCACACCGAGTCGAAGAATCGATTTGTGCATCAATGAAACAAAACCTGCCTTCACTAACATCTCAAAAACTGTTCGATTTAAAAATCAAATTATTAATAAATAAAATATTTTTATGCATTTTTGAAATAATTTTTTAAAATTACACAAATTTTAAAATAATTTCACGTTTGTAACAATTTCGAAATGGTTTTCTGTAAGTACGTACGTTTAGATGTATCTGCCGATGAATGGTGAATGAATAATTCATTCATTCATTCACATTCAGACGAACAGGTGAATTTCAGTTTTAAATTTAAATTAAGTAATTTCATTTATAAATTAAATAAAAATACTCTAAAGAAATTAGAACAGACAGTTAAATTTAAAAATGCTTTAATTTGTTTTGCGAATTATAAATTTAATTTATAAGGTATCATTAAATCCATTTCTTTATGAAATGTTCAGAATATTTTCGTTTCATAAATCAATAAATGTTTCATGAAGTGATTGGAGAGTAAAAGAATTATTGGTTGGTTGATTGATTGATTGATTGATCGAGTGATTGATTGAAAGCAGGAATGCATGATCGAAAGGATGAATGGATGAATCAAAGAATGGACAAATAAATGAATGAATAAACGAATAGTCTCTGAGTTTAATTTAGTCCTACGGATTGAAACAAACTCGGGATATTATTAAAATAATGCTGAGTCAATAAAATGCTTCCGATGCACCAAGATTTCATATAATCCAGCCAGCAGTTTCAAATAATAACAATAATAGCAATATAAAAATTGTTATTTATTATGATGACAATTATTATTATTATTATCATTATTGTTATTATTATTATCATCATCATCATTATCATCATCATCATCATTAATGACTTTTTCGATGCTTGGCCATGATTGGAAGACGGCCTTTTTTGTGCTTCCAAGTTAATTACCAATGAGTATCCATGGATATGACCGCGTGATCCTTCACCAAACCATCCATCAATCCGTCCATCCATCCATTCATCCGTCCATCCATCCATCCGTCCATCCATCCATCCATCCGTCCATCCATCTGTCCATCCATCCATCAGTCCATCCGTCCATCCATCTGTCCATCCGCCTGGCCGTCCATCTGTTGCTGTTTTTAAAAATCCCAAGCAAGGTGGTTATTCAAAACTTACCTGAAAATGGTTTCCCGAATTAAGGACGTCTTGGCCCAATGTGTGTCTTTGTAAGCTTTTTGCAAGCTTTTTGTAAGCTTTACAAAGCTCTGTTTACGTCCTGAATGAGTCTAAAAATAGAAGCAGGTCGAGCAACGGTTTCCTAGTCGACATTTTTAGACACCAGGTTATTAATCGCAAAACTCTGAGATTAAAAACAACAACAACAACAACAACAATTAAAAATATCAACAACAACAACAAGACCTGGCTTTGCATGCTTCGAGACAAGAAAACCTTACTAATTAGACGGCATGGAACGATGGAAAGAAGTCAAATTGAGGGATGAGAATTTGTGGAGAGGGAGATAGAGAGAGAGTGATACAATTAGGAGAGGAGGATGATGAGAAAGTGAGGGGGAAGCCGGCATAAAGGAAGCCATTTATAAGGAGCCGAAATTCCTTCCAGCCAAGCTTCGCTGATTCAGAACCGAGGACCACGTTGGGCCCAACGGTTGGAGCAAACTTTCTGCGCCTATCAAGGAAGGATTCTTCTGTTTTTATTTAAAAACGCTTTCATGCGAATTGATTTTTAATCAAATCTTAAAAGAAAAAAAAAGATTATTAATCGAGGTGAAAAAAAAAATTCTAATCGTTCATAAATCGTTTCTGACCGAATTGGAATTCTAAGCGGAGGTTGGTTGAAACTCTTTGCATTCGATCCGTGATTCATCCTTCCATCGTTTCCTTCTTCAATCGCTCCATCCTTCCGAAGAATCGTTATTTTCAGAACTACGGATGGAAATTATTTCGTTATTTTACGAAATTCCGATTTTTTTTTAAAATTAAACTTTCGTGGTAAATGTGGATAAACTTGCGATAAGATGTGGAGGCACAGATGTCCCAAAATTTTTTGGAGCCATAAGAAGTCTATGATAGTCTATGAGACTATGATGTGATATGAGATATGATAGTCTATGAGACTATCATAGAAATCAGTTTGGATGCAGACGTGATGGGAAGGTGGAGAAATAATAATTTAACAAAAATTATTACAATCACAAGTTGCTATGACTAAGTTAACTCAAAATGTTATTGCAGTTAGACTGATTAAACAAATGTGTTTTGAGAGAAAGTCTTGATCGTTGGTCATGTGCTGAACGCATCAGATGCATTAGACGTGCGCCGGAGACGTCTCAGAATATGCATTTGGAAAATACTCTGGAATAGAATCGGAGCATCCACCGAGAGATTCATCGGGAGGACTTCCACGAAGTGATTTGCTTATCATTCATCACCTGAAAATAAATATTTTCCTTGGCAGAAGTGAAAAAAAAATGGTTGCAGATTAGAGATGAGAAATAAAATCTTTTTCCTGTACACGTGCGTGAGGTCTCCAGTTGTTTATTCCGGAGGTGGAAACACCACGTTTGAGTGACGTGGCAGAGGATGAGGAATAAGGACATCTGCTTTCGGAGGAATCAGATGCAACTCGATATTTGTTGTGATCTGCGCATTCCAGCGATGCCTTCTGATGTTTTTTTTTTATTTTTTATTTTTTGAGAATAAAGTTAAACTAAACATGTTTTTATTAAAAAAAATTATTCAAATAATAAATAATAATAATAATAATAATAGTACAAATAATAAATTGTAGAGCGGTTTTGAATTCACAAGTGCACTGGAAAGTGCCTTTGGTTGGAACTTATAATATTGTTTATGACTTGGAATCTTCAACGAAATGATTTTGTTAAAGAGTTTCATCAGGGTTTAATCAAATAATCTTCTCATTACAATATAATAACATAATTATTTACCATTAAGAAATAATAACATAATTATTTCGTCAAGATATAATAATGTAATTGGTCATAATAACCTCAAATGAACAATAATAATAGGATATTGCGAAATAATTGTCTTCCAACGAACAAACTTAGAATATTATCGGTAAAGTTAATGAAGCATTAGGAAGGGAACAAAAATAAATAAAATAATATTAATAATGGTAAAATACAATAATAACTTTAGGAATAATATAAAATAATAATATTTATTAAATATTAAATGAATGAAATGACAGGAGACAATCGTTGGAGGAGCAGAAAGAATGCAGTCCTGTCTGCCAATCCACATGGCCGCACCACCCCCCAGCATAATTGGCGCCCCCTGCAAACCGGTGCCCGCCATCCTCACGGCCAGCCCGGTCAAAGATTCCCGGTGGTTGACCCTGGAGGTGTGCCGTGAGTTTGCCAGGAACAAGTGTCCGCGGTCTGAGAACGAGTGCCGTTACGCTCACCCGCCATCCGATGTTGAGATACAGACCGGTAGAGTCGTCTGCTGCTTCGACTCCATCAAGGTCAGTTGATTGATTGATTGGTTGACTGATTGATTGATTGATTTATTGGTTGATTGATTGCTTGGATGGTCTGAGATTGAGACTGGTTTGATTATCCTCTCGTTCAATGAATTTTTTTTTCTCAAACGTTTGCTTGTGTTTTGAAAATCATTCCTATTTTGTCTTTTATGTTTTTGTCATTATTATGTTAATAAAATCATTAGGTTAATATTTTTAATATTAATATTGAATAAGATGAGAACGATCATATTAGTGTTATTATTATTATTATTATTATTATTATTAATGTTATTATTGCCTAAAATAAGCACGTTTGGATTAGAGTAGGCTTGAAATGTTTAGTTTGGGTCACCAGGTTTCCTGAGGTTCAAAGTCGAATTGTTGAATGTTGAATTGTTGAATTGTTGAATGTTGAATTGTTGAATGTTGAATTGTTGAATGCTGAATTGTTGAATGTTGAATTGTTGAATGTTAAATCGATTCCCATTTCTAAGATTCGTCAAGTGACCACCATCACTTTCCGATCCATCTTATTCCATCACCATCGTCGTCGTTTTCGTCCTCGTCATCTTCATCGTCATCGTCAGAGTCATCATCACTGTCGCTAATGTCATTGTGGTTATTTTGACATTTGCTAGATAATTTTTTTTTAATCATATGGGAATACCTCATCACCATCAATAAAAAGAAACTATCCTTTGATCATCATCATCATCGTGTGATAAAGTTAAAATTAATTTTTGTAAATATCAATAAAACTGTGGAGAAAAAGGAAAATATAACAATCAATATTTCCGAATATCAAAGCATCTGGACGAAGGGGACGACAACGACGACGACGATGAATATGATGACGATGACGATCATGATGACGATCATGACACAATAGTCATGGTGGTGGTGATGCCACGCATGTTTGAGCAAATGTCACGGATTCATTGATGGACCATTATGATGACATTTGCGTAGAGGAATTAAAAATCGCCACAAAATATCATCATCATCATCATCATCATCACGTAGTTCCCGCTCACGTAGTTTCTTATTTATAAGCTATTTTAATTCCAAATCCCAAGCGGGCCTCCTGTCCAAACAAGATCATCGTTTGGTCGGATTACCGCGCTTCAGTCTCCAAGGTCCTTCTTCTCCGTTTCCATGGCTACCTCTGCGTGTACATCCATCCCTTCCTTCCTTCCTTCCTTCCTTTATCTTCTCTTCCATGCAGACAAATGCACGTCTGGCAGACTCGCCACGCCAGACCGCACGAGTTCATTCGTGTGTTACCTGTATACGTGCGTTACCTGCATCCGTGTTACCTAGATCCGTGTGTTACCTGCATCCGTGTTATATGCATCCTTGTTACCTAGATCCGTGTGATAACACACCTGACTTATGTTCCTGTCCTTGTTTCCAAGCTCAATCCGCTGTGGCTGCCGCTTTAATTACTTTTGTTTATTATTATCAAAATTATCATCACCATATTATTATTATTATTTTATTTTTAATATTATTATCAGTTTAAATCCCAGACATTGTGAATTATTTATATCAACAAATTGGAAAATCCCCGGGGAGCAATTTAGCGATTCCAAGAGTTGACGGTTACTGCTTGGGAGGAATAAATGCATAAATAATGAGCTCGAATGATTAATTAATATTAAGTCATGAATAAATTAATAATAAATCACGAACAAACACTATTACGATGAAGAAAAGCTGATGATGTATTTATGAAATTCTTGAACGTAATCAACTCTTCCGTGTACCTGTGGCATCAAGTAGTCCATGATTGATGGCCTTCGGACGAAGCCACACGTACGTAAGTTGAGCGTACAATCAATTGTACAATCACACTTATGTATAGCTGCACGTGAATACATGTTAACATACAAACATGAACGGTTAACAAACATCTTCAACTCATACATAATTAGGTTATTAACTAACTATTACTACTTGTTTTAAATACAAACAACGAAAAATGCAAATAAAATACAAAATAAAACAACAACAACTTTCATGAGATGCCGAAGTTTCCCTTCAAAGATTTCTTCCTTGAACACTCAGTCGGCAGAAAAATGGCCAAATTTTTGTAGAAAACAGCAAACTTCCGTGCTGTGTTTGCCAAGATCCTGGCAACTCTGACGATGCCTGGATGGAACTAGGAATGTGCATGGAGCAGAGATGGAATGAGATGGAAGGATGGAGCAGAGATGGAAGGATGGAATGTTGAAGGAGGCGGTCATCATTAAACGTCATCATTGCTTTTTCCAAACTCCTTCGCTTGAAAATCCTTTGAAAAACGACCACCGACAATGTTTGCTGTGAAATCTGCGGCACAAGAACAATTGGTGGATTTGAAACATCTGCCTGTCTTTCTTCTTGTCTTGTTTTGTGTTTTTGTTGCTACTGTTGCTTGTCTTTCTTGTCGTCTTGCTGTTTATATTTAATGCCGTTAATCGAGTTGATGTCGTAAATCGAGTTTGTTACTGTCTGTTGCTGCTGTTGTTGTTGTTGTTGTCATTGAATTCTTTCTATTACCACTGTGTTGTGATTTTTATTATATAACTATGCAATACGATATCTATGCCTTTACCAGTTTGCATGTCATAGTCAGTTATGGCCATCATCACCATCACCACCATCATCATCGTCGTCGTCATCACCATCATCATCATCATCACCGCCATCTCCATCAAGAAGGAAGATTGTCGAAGAGATAAATTATCGTAGCGATTCAGTCCCCATCCCGTGGAATGTAGGAACACGAAATTCATCCGAAAAAAGATATTTTATGTGACTTTTATTCTTCCAAATAATTATGTTGTTATTCCATGCTTTATGCACTCATTCATATTTACACGGGGGTTATCATTGTAAGGATGACATTGACTGATGATGATGATGATAGCTATAATGACGACGACGACGATGATGATTGTAACGATGATAATGATGAAATCTAGACTATGAAGGTTGTGATGATGATCGTGATTACGAGCCCGACGACGACGTCGACGATGATAATGATGACGACGATGATGATGATGATGATGATGACACAGAGGGCCGGCAACATTATGGTCACATGATAATGGCCGTTGCATCCTGAAATGTTTTGGGAGTCCTAAATCTCGACTGCTTATCTGTGCGAGCAACTATCTCACTTCATAAATCTGTTTCATACTTGCATTCCACCACTAACCATCATCACCATCACCTCCGTAGACTATCGTCATCATCATCGTTCATGTCCTCTTCCTACTCATTACCATCATCGTCGTCGTCATCATCATCATCATTATCATCATCATTGCCGTGACCTTCACCAGTGACACAACATTCAGGTCTTCAGACGTTTTCCACCAAGAAATTTCCATTAGCTTTTTCCCGATGAATTTTCCACAAATTTAATTTCAATCTTCAAACAATTTCAATCCCATTCTTCAATCAATTTCAATCCCATTCTTCAATCAATTTCAATCATTCAATCAGAAATTCGTCGAAATGTCTCCGAAATGAATTACATTTAAATAAAGCACATTTCCAGCGAGAATTGATTTTAACCGACCTGTGAGTAATCGTGTTTCGATAAAGTTGAAACAACATTAGACCAACCTTTAGGCGTGTCTAGACAGGAAGTTGGTCATGATAGCGATGATAAGGAGTCACACAATTGGGTTACAAAGGGCGGGAAAGTGTGGCAGGTGCCCGAGCTACACACGAAGTTATTGAGCAACTATTGATCAAATGACAAACTCATGATATGTTTTACTCTTTCTTCTCAATGAACCACTCCCTGCTTGCACCAATCTACGATGATGATGATGATGATGCAGATGAAAATGCCGATGAAAATGATGGTGATGATGACGACGACGACAATTAAGATAACGATGATGCTGATTTGATGATAAAATAATAGTATCAGCAGAACGACGATGATGATGACGATGATGTTGATGATGGTAATAACAATAATAATGATGATCGATATGACATTGACAAAGATGCTGGTCGTGACACTGATAACGATGACGATGATGACGCTCGGGCTAATCATAACAACCAAAGAAGTCATTCGTGATGACGACAATGATGATGCTGGTGACTGTGACGATGACGATGATGATGATGGCGGTGATGACGACGACGACGCTGGAAAGTCACCGGGAGTTAGTACGTGATTCAAATAGGAAAAAGGGCGGCATTTTGTCAAAAGGCAATTCCACGTCCCCGGACTCCGTGAAACCTTCGTTCAACTCAGCCGGTGGTGACTCGTCCTCACCGTGGATCGCGTTCAGGATTTAATGAGGGCTCATTCCCCCCACACCAACCCAACCCATCACACCTTCATCTTACTCTTCCTCCTCTTCTCCTTCCTCGTCACGTTGATCTAACATGTTGCACCTCCTCGGAATTTTCGAAGTTTTCCTTTCATTCTGTTTTATGAAATTTTTCTCCGCTGCAGTTTGTTTTGTTTTTTTCTTTTTCTTTTATTAATGATGGAAACTCGTCAAATTTCGAGCTTCCAATCTCCGCTTCGGATTTGTAATCGCCGCCAGTGACGTCACCGTGGCGTATCGAAAGGGTCACCGACACGAAGTACTCGTCTTGTTATTGAAGTTGCCATGGAGACGCACCTGGAAAATAAAAACGAAAATAAAAAGTAAAAAAACACGATTTCCGTGAAAATGTCTTTCCTTCGATTCGTTTGCATGCATCTCCATGCATTCGTGTCTCGGTGCATTGACGTGCATGCATGGATGCATCTCAACTAAAGAGCGACTCCAAAAGTCAGTGTCACCTTCACAATAATACATTGAAGTAATTTTTTTTATAAAACCGTCTCCAACATTTCATTGCGATCGAGTCACGGTTGATTAGCTTTCATATTTGAGAACGCACCAGAAATTCATTAAAGCCCAGATAAATGACTTTCAGGAAATCAGTTTCGGAGCTTGAAAATATTTCTGGCAGTTAATGGATGGAAATATTTTATGGAAAGCACCGGAGTCGGGTTCAGGAATCCGAGTGGATTTTTTCAAGTTAAGATGGAATGTTCAGTTACATTTTCATGGCCAAGAGAGGATGGGGATTAAAAATATTGGATGCATGCAAATAATCTCATCTTGAGGTTAAGAAAGACCAAAAAAAATAAACCATTTTCACGTCTAAAGTGTCACAATAAACATTTATTAAGTTATTTCTTCAATAAATTCCTATAATTCTTTAATAACTGAAGTCATTATTTCTAGGAGTCGAATCGGTTTTCCATTTTCCGAGACCAGAAAATGTTTTACTGGTCTGCTTGGATCATCACAAATATCTGCGGAAGAATTGATGTAGGGCCCTCCGTAAAACATCCGGATAGCCACGGGCTGATGTACACCCGGCCGCTGAAATGGCATACATTTTTCCACGGAAAAGTTTCGCTCGTGGTGGCACCAACCTTGCTCTTTATTAGCTGATTTAAGCGAACCGGGGCCGAATATTTTCCATTTAGAGGAGACATACCAGCAGCTATTGGATGAGGCCGCCTTTCTCAGATGTGTTTTCTTTTTTCCACCTCCGTAGACGCGGAAGAGAATATAAAAATAAAGGAAAAGTGAGGTAATAAAGTTATGGAAAGCGAATATTTTTTTTATTTTTATTTTTAAATCGGATGTCACTTATTTATGTCGACTTATTTTATTTCGAGCGGGTTTTGGAGTTCCGTGGAAAAAAAAATGATTTCCATCTTGGAACACGTTCATTCCATCTCTTACAACCGGAGTCAAATTACATCCACGTGTGCTTCCAAACGATTTTTCCAGCGTACGGAAAACAGCATCTTCTTCTCTTGCCAGTCCTTCGTATCTGTTGCATGGAAGGACTTTGTATCTGTTGCATGGAAGGACTTCGTATCCGTTCCACGGAGCCATTTTCCAGGCCGATTGATAACCAACATCTGCGAACGCAATTTCCATCGATCTCTTCCAATGCTTGATGAGGTCCTCTGCTCGGCCAATCCTCATCCTCCCTCGAATCACGTGGCCCTCGCCTGATTACCATCGACATTTACTCTCTCCGTGACGTCGGAGAAAAAATATAAAAAAATGAAATATTGCGATTATTGGAAATATTAGATGATAATGAATTATGACTTGCGATGTCAACCGACCGTTTGTGATGTAGTTGTTCGTGGATGTAAATCAATCGTTATCAACATTTGGTCATCATCATCATCGTCATCATTATCGTAGCAAGAGGTCTCTCATCTATTCCATTCCTACCTAATGATTATTTATATCCTCATTAATATTCATGACCACTAAATATTCGTCACTCATAACAACTACGGAGCATATTTTGAATGCTTAGTTTTGTCTTTTTTTTTTCTTTTTCATCTTTTCAAACAATCCCAGTCTAAAAATAGATCTCTGGGATTGAAGTCATCGTGACATTCCTGTGTCCTTGTCGTGGAAACGTGTTTCAAGTGGTGATGATGATGATGATGATGACGCCAATGAGGATGATGATGATGATGGTGTCAGTTGCTGATGATTTGAGAAGTCAATTAATAATAATAATAATAATAATAATAATAATAATAATAATAATAATAATAATAATAATAATAATAATAATAATAATTTACAATTTAATTATATAATATACAAATTATAATTACCGCGTGGATTCAACTTATAAGCTAACATTAGAATCACTTGTTGCACCAATGCTTCGCTGATTGCTGATTGGTTGCAACAACAAGTTCAAAGTTCATCTGCCTAATGCCACAGATTGACATGTGGACCTTTCCAGTTGTCAAACATCTTCAAAATGGTGGAGACATGGCATTATAATCATCATCAACGTCATCTTTATTGTCATCATCGTCATCGTCATCATCATCATCATCATCATCGTAGGCGCCATCCTCGTAGTCATCTCCGCCACGGATAGGGCATCGACCCCAGGACATTAGAATCCTGAATCTTGAGAACCGATTGGAATTCTATGTTTGCAGAGCGAAAGGTTCCCATAAGTAGGAGATGGTGGGCAGCTGGGGTTGCTAGGGACGTTGCTACGGAGGTTGCTATGGACGTTGCCATGGAGATTGCCAAAGCTTTCATCAGCTGCCCGGTGCCATGACCAAACATTTCCGCATCTTTTCTTTTGTAAACATTGGACGTGGAGTGGAGCGTACAAAGCTCTCGAAACGAGATATAATAATAATAATAATAATAATAATAATAATAATAATAATAATAATAATAATAATAATAATAATAATAATAATAATAATATAATAATTAATTACCACATTAATTATACAAGTTACAAGAATTTGTAAAATTGAAATAAATACGTATCCTTAATAACTATAGATATATATATATACTTTTAACGAAAAATTAAAATAACTAACATAATTAAAATGAAAATCATCATCAGGATCTCCTCCGTCATCGTTATCATCACCACTCTAAGATTGAAGGTTTTCCTTTTCCAAGTGGTAAAGAAATGAAGCGATGGTGAAAAACAACAAATTCATGGAGTTTAAGAGATATTTTAAGAGTAATTTTGAGAGATATTTTAACAAATATTTAAAAAAATATTAAAAAAAGATATTTTGAGATTCATTTTAAAAGATATTTTAAGAGACATTCTAAGAGACATTCTAAGAGATATTTATAACCTCTCTTAGGAATAAAATTCCGAGCAATTTTTTGCCAATAAATATTGAACACTTTCTCTGTCCCTTAAATTTAATCGAATTCCGTGAAAATCAATGAAAATTAAGATTTATTATTCGAAAAATCAGAAGTTATCGGTGTGTTTTCCTACTTCCTGGCGGCATAAATGTAGATTTGAGAATCATTTTCCAGATTTTTATTTCGAAATATTTTGAATTAAATCTCAAACTATTTGCAGCTCAAGAAATATAAATTCAAAAGTATTATATAAATAATATTATAAATGTTATGAAAATATTATATTTTTATCGTTTATTTTATTTATTTTTTGCTCTTAATATTTATTTGCAGTGAATTTATGGATTCACAAATGGAAATGTTTAATATCTAAATGATCGATTGAAACAATTATTATTATTATTGTTATTATTATTATTTTAAAAGCAACAGAAATAATCGGCAGACAAAGATCATTATTTAATTTATTAGTACAATTAAATTAAATAATTAAAAAAAATATATATATACATTTCTTGTCAGTTATTTCTTGTTATCATGAATTGTTGAGAAAATGGAGACATTGATTTGTACTTTGTTGGATGTGTTCCTCAAACAAAGACATTTTTGTTGAATAAAATTGAATGAAACTCTTATTCATTATGAACTTATTCATCAATCCATGGTGATTGATTGATTGATTGATTGATTGATTGATTGATTGATTGAAGAAGTTGGTGAATTAGTGCGTGAGTTAGTGAAGGCGTGAATGAGTGGTTGAACGAACAAATGAACGAATGAACGAATGAATGAATGATTCATACCCCCACAATTCTCCAGATATGACGTCATCATGACGCAATCACGAGCTTCAGGGTCAGACATGGGGGGAGAGCCCAGCAATTGCGGTTTTTTTTGGCGGGAACAGCGGCAGATGTTTCCATGTTCGATGCAAGCGACATCTGACGAAGTGTCAGGAAGGGTTGTGTAGCTTTAATTAAAACTTTCCTGATAACAAGACTCCTTTCTGCTGTCCATCACAGAAAGCAACTTCTATTTCCTGTGCCCAGATCAGCTATTTAGTCTTCTAGGTGTTGTTGGTGATGATGATGACTATGCTGATGGAGATGAGGGATGTTGATGATGATGATGATGATGTTGATGATGATGATGATGATGATGATGATGATGATGATGATGATGATGATGATGATGATGATGATGATGATGATGATGATGATGATGATGATGATGATGATGATGATGATGATGATGATGATGATGATGATGATGATGATGATGATGATGATGATGATGCTGATGATGATGATGATGATGATGATGATGATGATGATGATGATGATGATGATGATGATGATGATGATGATGATGATGATGATGATGATGATGATGATGATGATGATGATGATGATGATGATGATGATGATGATGATGATGATGATGATGATGATGATGATGATGATGATGATGATGATGATGATGATGATGATGATGATGATGATGATGATGATGATGATGATGATGATGATGATGATGATGATGATGATGATGATGATGATGATGATGATGATGATGATGATGATGATGATGATGATGATGATGATGATGATGATGATGATGATGATGATGATGATGATGATGATGATGATGATGATGATGATGATGATGATGATGATGATGATGATGATGATGATGATGATGATGATGATGATGATGATGATGATGATGATGATGATGATCGTAGTGGTGGTGATGCATGTATTGTAATAACTTCTATGTTTGGCTAGTTGATGTCCTCTGAATGAATTGTCATCCTTACATCGTTTTAAAATTATTAGAGATTATTAATATTATTACTGTTATTATTATTATTATTATTATTATTATTAATGCCTTGAATTATGAAAAATAATTTCGTTTATTATTGTTCGTGACAACATAATTTCTTTCTCTAAGAATTGCAATTGATTCCGTACGTTGGTTTGTTACGTAATATTAGATTCCATTACGACTTGTCAAACAATCAAAATACCGGTTGAAATCGAGCCAACTTGGGTGGTTATGAACAACAGATGGGTGGTAAAACAAACAGACGTTACAGGCAACGGGCGTGTGTAATTGCAGACGATTCTGATGCTGAACGCTGGAGGCGGGAAAATAGTTGGATCTCGGTAATCTCACGACCAAAAGTCAAATGGAATAAACTCACGAATGAACTCCAGTTGGCTTTCAATGAATAATTTGACAACAACATTTCACAAGAGCTTAAGGATTGAAGATTGTATGATTGCACAATATTTCTCAAACGTTAACATTCCGAAAAAAAAACTTCCCCAACCATCAGCCACCCTTTCCTGAGGGGAATGTGGGTGGGGAATGAAAATTCACCCCACGAGTAGAAGGAAGCAACCGATGGAAGTGACTAACATTCCACTTCATTCCCACGAGATGACCCGAGACAAGATTTCCATCTTGATGTCGAAGAACATCCATCCATTTTTCCGGGAAATTGATAAAAACTTCTTGAGCGAAAAAAGGCAATAACAACAAATTAATTCATCGTCATCGTCGTCATCGTCGTTATCGTCATCCTCATCATCGTCGTCATCGTCATCGTCATCATCGTCCTCATCACAATCCTTTCGAGCGATTTCAAAAATAATTTCTAAATATTAAAACGTAAATATTGTACGGGCACCTCCTTCATTATTCATATTTTCATCTCACTGCCATTAAATAAATATTCCTTTAATCGAATTAAAATTAATTATCCGACAAATTGAATTAATTTCTTTACAATTGGAGTTTATTAAGTTAACCTCAGCGCGGGAACTTTTAAGGGAGGTCAAAGGTTACGTGGAGAGTTCAATAACCTTCAATTGGTCAATTTCATTTGCAACGCGTGGCAATTAGTTTTTATTCGGGACTCGCTGAAGTGTTAAATTCTGTTAAATCATTATATGTATTAAGTGAATTTTTAAGTAATTATTTGTATTTAATTAATTATTTGTTATTTATTTATTATTAAATAATTATGTGTATATTTAATTAATTATTTTAAAACAATTAATCTAATTTAAATCGATTTAATTTGTATATAATTGTTGATTATTAACGGATATACTTTTTTAAATATATATTAATTCTTATTAATATAATTCTTAGGCAATTGTTGAATATATCGATATTTTTATTTTGAACTCAAAACAAAGTAACCTTCAAACATCCTTTCACATTTCTCAACTAATTTCACACCTCAAGTTGTGAATGCATTGAATGATTTGCTTGTAATAAAATAATTATAAAAAAATATTATAATATTATAAAATATTATAAAAAAAAGTTGTCCATTGTCTTCCTGTCTGAAACAATTCTTTACCGACAGATGATGATGAAGGATGGCAATAATCTTCCAGCTGTTGGAACTCTGATGTTATTTATTATTTTATTATAACAAATACATTTAATAACAAAAGTAAATAAATTATTCCAAGTAAATGCTATAATAATAAATATATAATTTTAATAATAAAGGATTTTGTGGAAGGAGAAAATATAAACTTAAATGACGTTTAATCGTGGAGCATGGAATTTCATGATTTTGTTGTTGGTCCGCTCCATAAGACAACGACAAAGAGTTGCTCCAACAACAACAACAACAACAACAACAACAGCAACAAAAAAATTATCATCAACAACAGCATCAACAACCACAACAATTTTAATGATTATAAAAGGGAAACTTCGATCAGACGTTAGATGGCGTCATTAATGACGTCCACTGGGGGTGTGTTTTGAGTCACATGACAAATATGACGTTATTTGTCAAAGGAAGTTCTCAGACTCGGCAACATTTGTTCTCCTGATGAATCCATTGCTCCAACAATGGCTTCTTATGAATTACTCTTCGTATAATTTATTCCTAAATTTATTACTTCATTTCAATAAATATTACATTACACTGGACACTCCATCTTGATGACGTCACGATGGTCGATTTCGACCTTTGGCGTAACAAGTATGCAGGCAACATACTGGAAAGAGTCCTGGAGATATAAAAAAAATTCATGTATATCTTTAAAATATCTTTAAAAATAGCTAAAAATTAAAACCTGAGAGTTGAAAAGCAGACGGAAACAACCGAATGCGGTAACAATGAAGACACGGTGA
>CM067532.1:7044641-7057141 GCA_034509925.1 Hirudinaria manillensis | reverse complement strand
GGTGCAAAAAACATCACGTGATCAGAAGCCAAATATAAACTATAGCGAATAATTTCTAGGATTTTGGGAGGGAATTACAATGATTCATGGTTGGTGAATGTTTTATTGTTTTGTACGTTGTTTTTGTATGTTTTTGTATTTTACGTTGCATAGTCTCACAAAGATAACGGTTATACTAACACCTAATACTAACTCATATCAATCATATCAACCAAGTTAACAGTAACTTGATAAACAAAATTAGTAGTTTCCCTCTCGAACTACACGTTCGGCAACGACTGAGTTGCAACTGAAGCAACTCCAGTTCTGGAAACTCGGTTTCAATTTGAATTCCGCAGCTTAAACAACATAATTTATGGCCCGTGTACGCTCGAGCTCAAATGTGAGCGCAAAAACAGATGCGCGGACTGGGAATTGAACTCCCGAGGGTTTGGTTGAATCCGACCGTCTTCCATGCCATCAATAACCCAATGATTTGTCACCTCGACCGTACTGCCACGGTCCAGTCGGATGAAGGTTTGATTGTGATGGAGCGAGCGTTCTGATGGTGATGAATAAAAAGCAATTTTCCAGTCAACTCGTTCACTCGTTCGGGGCGACTGTAGCTCAGTAAATTGTTACAAATTGATTCCCAGGGTGCTTTGGATGGAGTCACAAACGTCGGACGATGTTGTCGGAATTCCAAGCAATGCCTATCATTTCGCCGGATATCATTTTGGGTTCTAGACTCGTTTTCCTTCAATTCGGGATTGTTCCAGAAATGACTCCACTCCACAACACCAACCCCCCATCAGCAGCAGCCGTTCCTATCAACGTAGTGATGCTGATAAAGTTCTTTGCAATAAACGGGATGGATATAAAAAATAAAAACAAAACAAATCGAAGCATTGAAAAGAAATGAAGAAGAGAGTGAAAAGTGAACATCAAAGATGTCAGAAAAGCGATCTGTCATGTTGTTTACATGAGATAAAAATAAGACAAATTATGAGTTTAAAAGCCGAGACACTTGGGATTGCCTTACAGAGGAATTGGAGAGATGAATGAATGCAAAAGGGGATGGACGGACAGATGGATGGACGAACGAACAGTCGGATGAACGAACGGATGTATGGACGGATGGATGGTTGGTTGGATGCATGGATGGACAGATGGATGAATTGATGCAACGACATACGCATGCGTGGATGAGTGGATGATTCAATTCAGTAATGGTCGGACGGATGAATCCACGGCCGAATGAAAGAATGAAACTTTCCTCCCTCGAAATCGCCAGACGAAATTTTCGTTTGATCTCCCTGATATCATCCAGTGGACGCGTCGTTTGAATGATAAGAAGGTCTTAGCGACGATGGATGACAATTAAAAAATCCTCGGACGAACGCGGCTCGAAATCCTTCGCCTGGAAATAACATTGGGAGCTATTTAAATGCATGGAAGTTGGAAAGCTATTCGGAGATGTTCCATGTTCCTGGCGAGGAGTAGAAGCTGATAAAAGAGACTCAGATTTACGACTGTGGAACTGATAAGAAGGGAAGACTCTTTTAATTGTTCCTCTTTGCATCCGTGGCCTTCTTTTGCCAAAGAGCGACTTGTTTTCTTTCCTTGAGAATAAACAACAGACTTCAGACTTCACCCCAAAAATAAATAAAAAACATTTCCTTGATTTTTATTTCATGAAAAAAAAAAAGAGTTATGAACAGCGGTTTGATGCTGCTACGAATTATCATCTCCTAACGAGTCGAGGCCAAAGTATTTGTTTCGTGATTGAACGTTTATGATTGGAAAATGATTGAAAATTGGATGCATTATAATTTGGTGAGTGGAAGGACTGATGAGTGGATGGATGGACGGATGGATCTGCGTTTGATTTGCTTGTTCTCTGATTATATTTCTAATTATATTTCTAAATCCCACATTTTTGTAGTCCTGTTATTCCCGATATAAATTAATTAGTTAATCGATAATTAATTAAAATGATAATTAAAAATAAGATCAAGTTTGACAAAAATTCCATACAAATCGTGACGCTAGAAGTCATGACACAACAACAAAAGACGTGAATTATGCTTTCTTTCATCCTTCCTTCCATCATTTCAATTTCTTTTTTCAATTGTAGTAAACTCGTGAAACACTAATTTATTGACAAAATTAGCAAAAACTTAAAAAAAAAACTTAATTAAGCTAATATGTCAAGTAATTCAATTTAATATGTTAAATTATTTTAAGCTCACGTAACTAATTAGAAATACAATCAATAACTCAATCGTATCCGATAATAATAACAATAATAATAATAGTAATATTAATAATAAATTTTATAATAGAAGTTCAAAGTTTTGGGGGCACAGACCCCCTCCGTCAGGTGTTGGTGCCCGAGGGACTTGGCCGGGTTCATTCCTATTCAGGACGAATGCTTAACGAAGTTACCAACTCCAGATTAAGAAGGAAATTTCTTTTCCACCATCACCTTGGGACACTCAACGAAATTGCCAACAATTTTCCAATTAATTTCACGCCTACCAGACAACTTTTCCGAGCTTTTTGCCATTGAAATTATACCGTAATTATTAGTTTTATATTATAATTTTATCCAATAATTATTTTATATTACAATTTTATCCAGTAATTATTTTTATATTATAATTTTATTGCGCAAAACCTTTGGCTCCTTTAGTTGCAATCCTTATAAGGATCAAATAAACATCGACATTACTAACAACAATAATAATAGTGTTATCATTATTGAATGGTAATTATCTAATTATTATTATTATTATTACCACAAATGTTTTGAAAATTTATTATAAAACATTTTTGAATTTAATTTCACAAAGAATGTGATAGGAGTGTAAAATTATTTCCTACATCAATCAATCACTTGGAAATAAAGTAGAAACGAGAAGCTAGGAATATTTTCTAAGCATTAGACACATAAATAAATCTGGAGCGCATTAATAAACATTAATTTGCATTAATAAACATTAATTTGCATTAATAATCATTAATATGCATTAATAAACATTAATTTGCATTAATAAACATTAAGCACATTAAAATGCTCCAAAGACTGACTTCTTAAACATTTTAAAAGTTCAAAGGAACTCTTGAAAACTTGTCTTAGTTCTCCCAACAAAGCCTCGACAAAGACTTAAGTACGTGGTTATTGACGACGATAACCAGTTATTATTCCTTATAATTATTAACATTTAATAATAATAATAATATACAAAGTGCTCATAAATATTAATTAGCTGTAATTATAATATTATAATGTCTCGGAGTCTCTCCTTAGAGACTCTGTGCGTAGCACTAGAGAATTTAAATGCAAATTTAAAAAAAAAAATTTATTCTTATTAAATTAATGAGATTAATTCCTCTTCTGGCGTTAATTTAACTTTTCCATTCAATTTCCTTCACTGCCGTTCCATCCATCCATCCGCACTTTTATAATTGGATTGCCTTCAAAGGAGATAAAACAGGGGTTTCAATCTAAATGACGGACCAGATGGATCACACGTAATTACTTCTGCTCCATCTGTCAGATTCTTCTGTCTCCCTTTTCACTGGCAAATCGATTCACATTTCCTACCTGGTCGGATTTGAAGTCCGTGCCTTTGGATTGCTCGAGAAATGTTCAAAGATTCTTTCAAAAATCATCAGAGCCTGCCATAAAGGCTCTTCGGCGTCGGTAGAAGTGGTCCCCTTTCCATCTAGATAATGCGTCGATTTACACCTCAAAATGTTCTTCTCGGAGCTTTGAAGACTGCCAGAGTCGTTAAACATTTACAGAAAATTATTGCTAACGTTTTTCTCTGATTTTTTTGTTTTTTTTTACCTGAAACTGCGCAGAAATACTTTGAGTCATTGAGTTAGAATTAAAGATTAATACACGTGCAGTTCGTACCTGGACAGCTAATCTTTTGGAAAATGAAATCGCAAATTTTTCAAGCAATTTCAAATGAAGGACAGACAGATGGATGGAGGAGAGAAAGTAATCGAAATACTTTAACCATTTTAGGATTATTATCGACTCATACAAAGCAGAATTGCAATTCAGAAAAGCGACATTTTTTTTCTGAGTTCTTTTAAAAATAAATTTAAATAATAGACGAAAAAATAAACTGAAAGTGAACTCAGGAAATTAAAAAATAAATTGTTAAGGACTGAAAAATGGTTG
Source organism: Hirudinaria manillensis (assembly GCA_034509925.1). Classification (NCBI taxonomy): domain Eukaryota; kingdom Metazoa; phylum Annelida; class Clitellata; order Hirudinida; family Hirudinidae; genus Hirudinaria; species Hirudinaria manillensis. Next base: position 7,052,964 of record CM067532.1, on the reverse strand, counting down.
AGTGATAATTCCATCACTGCCAATCGATTCCATGTTCCATCAATAAACACAACAAGTACAAGCGTTATTATTGTTTTAATAATAGTAATAATATTAATAATAATAATAAATAATTAATTAAATATTTATATTATATTGTATTATATTAATAATAAAATTAATTAATTAGATTAGCAATAAAAAGTTAATTATTTATATTATATTATAATAAATCTTTATTTAATTATATTATAATAAATCTTTATTTAATTATATTATAATAAATCTTTATTTAATTATATTATTATTTTTTTTAAATAACAAATAAATACAATTAATTACTAACAATTACTAACCAAACAAATATTAATCCACGAAATTCAATCCACTTCTGACCTATCTTCAATTAGCTTAGAAAACAATTTTAAAGAAATTTCCGCTATTTAATTCTATTTTTTTCTCTAATATTAAAACTCTTAAATTAATATTAAAACGAAATAATTAAAATAAATAAATAAAATAAATAAATAAATATTTAAAATAAATAAATAAAAATAATTTAATGAAATACAATATAATTTAATAAATAAATAAAAACAAAATACATGTTTGCAATGAACTAATCCGTGTCTTTGTGAAAGGATCTCATTAGAGTCCTGAAATTATTTGCTAAAGAAATGTCTTTAAAAATGACCTCGGAATTAATTTATAAATTTATTTCCAAGTAAATGTTCTTAATATATTCTCAATTAACTCTAATTACCGTTTCCATGACTACCGAGTTATTGCTGAAAAGGGGAAATTATATAAATTATATAAATGTTTTTTTTTAAATTGCTATTTTTCTCGATTTATTGTACCGAATGAGGTTTCACCAGGTAAAAAGGTCACGAAACCACGCCTCAATTCAAGCGCTGAAGCGGTGCCTTCCAAACTAATGTCATTAGTAAATGATTTGATAAATTTTTAATTATTTTCCTAAATAAAATTTTATTGGGATGAATAAACTATTTTGATAATAATAAATTATCGGGCCAAATAATAATAATAATAACCACTTAATTAGAGACATCTCGTCGGGAATAATCTCGATTTGTAATTTCATTTCCTAATTTTTTTTGTGTGTGCGTCCGAGTTTAAGGAAGGATTTTTCTGATAAATGAAAGCAAATCATGCCCTGGGAGGATATGGTCAGATTGAGCGATAATAAAGCTCTTTGTTGAGTGCTTTTAGGCTACTTGCCAAACAGGTGCTGTTAATAGGCGTATGTTTGCGTCTATTTTCAATTGCTGCCTGTGAAATCTCTATTATTTCATATTTTAATGGCAATATGTCGTTTAATAAGCAATATTAAAGATATTATTATCGTTATCTTTGTACGGTTTCGTCATCTTATACGAAAGATTTGCAGAATACGAGTCTAGAAGAGATTCTCCTCTTTGAGTTGAACCGAATAAGGGGACGACACCGTGGAATCCACAGCGTAAATGAAAGATTGCAATCCCTAACGTACCAACCATGATTGAACGACCTACTGTTTATTTTGAGAAAATGTTATTTCGCGCTCACTGGAATGTTCTTTTTTCTAATTACAATTGCCATACTTTACGATCGGCTGACCGTTCTAGGCCGTCTACCCTAGCCCTGGCCCTAACCCTAACCCTAACCCTAACCATAGCACTAAACCTAAGACTAACCCTAACCATAACCCTAGGTCTTAACCCCAACCCTGAAAACCCTGACCCGTCTACTTTTCCAGACGCCGGTAAAGGTTTTTAATCCGTGAGATGCACATTTTTAGCACAGTTTATTTATTTTTTGTTTTTCCTTTTATGGCCTTCAATTGAGAAGTTCTGAAAAATTTCATTTTTTTTGTTACGGATGTGATTTGCAATTGCAAAGCAGCCAGGCATTATTGAATGCATGCTTTAAGCCGTCGGAAAATAATGAATAACATTCATTAGAGTGGCTGTCATTATTGTTATTGTTATTATTGTTCTTATTATTATTATTATTATTATTATTATTATTGTTATTATTATTATTATTATTATTGTTATTATTATTATGGTTGTGTTTTTTGCTGTAATAAATGCATTTAAAATAACTTCCCACGAGCAACCAAATAAGGAGCTGTGAATGGTCACGTGACGTAAAAGGTTCCTTCATAATGGCCATTGTTTACACGCAAAATAATAAAAATATCAGGAATAGAAATAATAATAATAATAATAATATTAATAATAATGATATGTTATTATAATAATCATAATAACAATAACGTGTTTTTAAGCTCTGTGAAGTTAAACTATTAGGTCTTTGTTTTCAGAGTTCTTTGTTTGAATACACTTGGCGGGCTTTGTCATTATTGTCTGCTGGAAATTATTATGTAATTATTTTTAATTTTGAAATTTCACCGAAAAAATAATTTATATTTAATTAAATTAATTATACTTGTTTAATTCTGTTATGTCAATTAAAAAATAATAAGTTGTAGGTTCAAAGAGTACATTTTATGGCTCTGTGTTAATCCCAGAGTTCCAAGCGGTGAAAACATTTGCTTATAAAATATATAATTACTTTATAAATATTTTCGTCATGAGGAATTTCAATATTACTAATTTTATTAACATTAATTTATATATTAACTATTAACTAATTAACTATTCTTCTTCTTCTTCTTCTTCTTCTTCTTCTTATTATTATTATTATTATTATTGTTATAATAATTATTATTCATTTTTAGCAAGTAATTTCTTTATATTATTAAATATATTTATCGAAATAAAGAATTACAGTTTTAAATTATAATTTTGAATTTTAATTATTCCATCTATCGAATAAATATTCTGTCGAAAAAAAAGTTAAAAAATTTTTCGCGTTTGAGTTGTCAGTTTTTGTGGGGCTGTCAAAGTTGTCTGTTAAGATCGTTCGTAACCATTGTAACAGCTTTGCATCACCATTGTCGTCGTCGTCGTCATCATCACTATCATCATCATCACTATAATCATCATCATCATCATCATCATTACCATAATCGTCATCGTCAGTCTTCCATTCATCTAAACTTCACAAGAAGGCATGAATTTTGCCAATTAGTTTTCCATAATTATTGTCATTAATTGATTTTTTTAATCGAGGTTTTCAAAAAGTTTAAAATACGCGCCAACATGCGATACTGGGAGGGGGAGAGATACAATAATATACAACATTTTCTGTCAAACATTTTACTTTCCAAATTCATTTAAATCTTTTGTTCATTCGGAAGTATTCATTATTTAATTTTAAAAACTATTAAAAATATTTCTAAGAATATTTGATAATTTAATATTTAATAATTTATTTTCAAATAACTTTGAACTAAAACGCAGTGGAATCAATGTGAAATCAATTGAACAATTTATAAAAGAAAATCAAACATGGTGTGCTTAATGTAAACATGGTTCTCGATGTTGACCAGACACTTGTTAAGTGACAAGAATGACAACGTTTATTATTATTATTATTATTATTACTATTATTATTATTATTATTATTATTATTATTATTATTATTATTATTATTATTATTATTATTATTATTATTATTATTATTATTATTATTATTATTATTATTATTATTATTATTATTTTGTTGTCGTTGTTGTCGAGATTATGGCTGTTATTAAATAATAAAAATAATATTTATTCATTGACGTCGCAATCGCTGGGATCAATTTTATGGTCTGCTTGGAACGAAATGAAATGATTTTGAATCCAAGTCGAGAGAACAGACGCCATCTTTGATGGATGCCCTTGTGATCTGGAAAGTCGTTTGAAACCATTTCACCGGAGACAAACCTCCTCTAATTTCTTCTTGTTTGAAGACCTCCAACAAAATCCTCTTCACTTCCGGTCGTGATAAGTTTCACTTAGAAACGCACAATAACCCAATTACGGGCAGATTTAATTCATTCACCGAACCCGAGGTAACCATTGGCAAACTTCGGCATCTTCTTCTTCTACTAGAAAGGCTGGAAATAATTTAACAGCCCCCGGTTTCCGTGGAGATAGCCGGGGGGCCGATGAATAAACATTCGTTCTGGTAAGCTCTCGCCTGGTCCTCTGCTATTGACAACCTGACAGTTGCCTGCCAATAAAGCACGAAGACCGTCCGAGTCCGGGCGAGAATTTCCTTCCACCTGGATTAGGCCGAGTTGGAAAGCTTGGAAGTATCGTTTGTTTTAATCGAAGGTCTGCCCTTTCATTCGCGATTCTTTCAAGTCCTTTCCAAGTCAGCCCAGGGGAGACATTAGGGGGGGATATTGGGGGAGAGAGCGGGGCGGGTGGGTAGGGATAAAGTTTTTTTTTTATTTTATAATGTTAACAGGACCTATGGTCTGCAGAAAAGTCGCTTTGCTCTCGGAATGGAAGGATGCGAAAGGATGGAAGTTGCAATGTGTTGTTGCTGGAACCATAAAGATGCTCCAGGAAATGATGCCAATAATTCTACTGTCCTCCAGCCGCTGTTTTCGCTCCGATGGTGATGATGATGATGATGACGACGCCTATCCAAGAGGTGGTGAAGACGGCGACGACGATGGCGATGATATCGATGGTGGTGGGATGATGACGACCCGTTTACGACCTGTCTCGAGATTCGATTCAAAACACAGGCGCCTCCAAAGGCCACTTACACAGACGCTGATAAGTCCTCGATGAGAGAAGCAGCGGCAGGCTGCACCTCCCCTCCCCAAGTTCTGACCCGCGGGGAGATGAGGTGGGGTTTGGTCTAGGGGAGCTATAAAGCCAGGTAATCGCTTTTATCGCGCTTGTAAATAGCAATTATGTCCCTTTAATCCGCGCCCGGGCATCTTTATGATTTCTGATGTGGTCACTTTTGCAAAGACATTTTCATGGCTGTCATCTCCTTTCATATCGGTTTAATTCAATTTCCTCTTCACATCAATTATTTAACTCCTCGCCAGCATCTGTCACGAGTGACAACATGTCACCGTCGCTACCATCGTCGCCGTCGCCGTCGTTGTCGTCGTCATCGCTGCCATCATCATCATCATCATCATCATCATCATCCTTAGTCATCCTCTTTAATATTACTATCATGAAACAAAATCCGAAATAACACGTGCATTAAAATAAATAAATATTAGTAATTCTAATATTAACAAACAAAAAGTTTTAATTTTTTAATCAACCGACGGCATGATAATGATCGTGTGATGACGTCAGCGAAATTAGTTGCGATGTGTTTGTACCGGATCAGGTTGGAAATTGCCAACATTTGATGTTAACGTGATCATGGCTTCTATTGCCAGCATCAACGACAGAAGTCATCATCATCATCATCATCATCATCAACATCGTCGTCATCACCATCATCATCATCATCATCAACATCGTCGTCATCACAATCATCACCATCATCTTCTCCATCATTTCTTTTTCTTCATCATCGTCGTCGTCATCGTCTCTGTCATGTCGTGATGGTTGTTGTATGGTTAATACTGCGCCCTTAATTATCCCTCGTGAACTTCCACAAAATAATCCAATAAAGCACGAATAAACCACGAATAAACAAAAACAATAAGACATAAAAACAGAGAAGCAAATATTGACAGGTGCACCTGGTACGTACGTTGTCAATCATTCCACGAGTAATCGTACAAATACGAATCAAGCTACTCATTCCTACTCTCCTGTCGTTCATCTCGGTAAACCTATGACGACGACGTCATCTGACGGTGACGACATCGATGCCCACGGTAACGATGATGATGACGACGACGATGATGACGATGACGATGATGACGACGATGATGGTCGTCCTGTTAATAACCCTAAAATAAACCGGACTGCACTTTTGTCGGCACGCTGCTCTTTACGATTGGCTCCTAATGCCTCGCTTGGAGTCATAAACCGCTGACTTACTGTTGCCTCGCTGTTAGCAGCTCAACAAATTGATGGCTGTCTTTTTACCGACATCCGCTGTCACACTGCGCCTGCTTTACTCCCGCTTTATGCCTTCCCCGGGTCATCCACACCACCTCATCAGTATCCACCCACTCCTCCTCCTTCCTTCACCCCATTCCCTCCAGAAGAAATGGTGAAACCGAACAACCACCACGATGGTGGATTTAAAGGTCCAGGTTCAGCCACGGGGCAAGATTTGTTTGCAAATTAAATTAATTAATTGTTTATTTAATCAGTTCGATTGATCGCCGTGATTGAACGATGTGGTTGAACGATGTGATTGAAAGTTAGTGATTGAAGTCATCGGAGAACATTAATTCGTCTGCTTTGGCGATTCGATTATGTTACTAATGATTGAAAATACGCTACTAATAACCGTCTTTAAGGGTATTTTATTGACAATAAAAGCTCTTTTAATTCCTAATTGGTTTCTTAAATGGCAATTTTACGGTCACCTGTTTTTAATGGTCGATTACTTTTCACTGGAAAACTCTTCATAATTATTGTCTCTTCGAATTTCTTACGTTTTACAAGCATTTCATTGAGTACTAAAGTTAAATGTACTTGTTTTTAATTAATTTAAATCATTCGAAAATGTTTATAATTATCCATAATTATTTAAAATTATTTGGAACTAATCGCGTAATTTTTTGAAAATTAATTGTGATTTTTGGACGAAACCATCGAAGGAATCAACAGCGCCAACCATGCGGCGCTAACCCGGGCAGCGCCAAGAATCCCTCAAAGATCATGAATAATTGATGTCTCCTTAATTCAAAATGCAGCACGAATATCAAAGGAGATTGTTCTATTTAATTCCATTATTGTTTATCTTTTCCTTTTTTCTGTTTCTGTTTTCTATCTTTCTCTCTTTGTATCTGCAATTGTCCGTCTTCCTGTTGTTGCGCGAGTTGTTTATGTGGCCTGATATTGGTTTGTGTTGGCCTTTTGTATTAGGCCGATGTTTATGCGCACGTCTCCTTTCGTATTGGTCTCCGCGGAAGGTTGGAAAGGAGAACGAATGAGTCTGGAATGAGAGAAGGATTTGATATCATCGGACGGCAATCAACAGCCTCTAGAACGATTCGAAGTATTTCGACTGGAGGCCATTCTTTGGAGTTCGATGGCGATTCTTCGTCGAAGCGTTGGAGAGGCGTGGAAAAGAATCCAGAAGATGATAGAGGGATTCATTCGTTCGCCAATCAATGCACTCGGGCACTGCTTATCTTCCGTTGTTAATCCGATCGATTCGACCTGATAGCCCGCAATACATCGCCCGACCTATGACCTCAGCAGCTCCCGCTAAGTGGGTCCTTCACGCGACCAGACAGCATCCCGGATGGATCCACTGGAGTTCCATTTTTACTAACCACGTGACGTCATAAAGGATGACACCTCTCCGTGGCTGGGATTTTCCAGCAAGTGATTGACTTGAGTTACGATCCATCTTTCGAGTCACGTGGCTCAGCCGTTGATAAGAAGTTTCATCCTTTTCCTGTCCATCCCTTCATCCCTCTTCGTTCTCTTCTTCTTCTTCCTCTTTCCTGCAGTTTTTGTTTTCTTTCTTTATCTTCCCCCTCAAAGAATCGGTCTTCATGAAATTTTTAAATATAAAAAGAAAATCAGACCAGAAATCTCGGTTATAAATCTTTGTGATGTAAAAATCATTGGAACAAAAATTTTTCCATTTTAATCTGCGGGAAGTCTTCATCCTTGGAAACATCTTCTGACAGGAAGACGGAGAAACGTTCAAAAGCTCGAAGATCCGATATTCGCGTACAAGATTAGCAGCTACGCTAACAATGTTTGGTGCAGTTTGATTTAGAAAAAAATTGGAGGCGGAGGAGAGTGTGGTGGAAATAATTCCTGCTTTATAATTATTTCCGAGGAGTCCATCTTTAAGGAAATCTTTATCGTTTCTCCTGTGCAATAACCTCGAAGAAGAAAATTATTCTGCCACTTCTCCTTAAAGGAAGCCTGGAAGAAATTGCTCGAACAAGTGGAAATATTTTTTTTTCCAGGCTGAATTCTTAAGCAACAAAAACAGCCGACCATTCGCTCCTCGGAGGAGGAGAAGGAGTATGAGAATGAGGAGGTGGAGGATGAGGAGGAAGAGGAGAATGAGGGGGTGGAGGATGAGGAAGAAGAAGGGGAAGATTTCCAGCAAATCCCGATGTTTATTCCATGCTTTCCGAGAGTTTTTAGTGACCTTCCATCTTATTCCTTTTCTGTTAACTTCAGGACGTTATTTTTTTCTTTCATTTTCTGTTTTCATCCTGTTTTCTTTGCAAAAATTAGATGAAAATTTCCACGGAAATTCAAAATTCTGCAGCTCCTTTTTAGGGTTTGGATGGGAATTACTGGATAAGTAAATA
>CM067532.1:6952141-7039641 GCA_034509925.1 Hirudinaria manillensis | reverse complement strand
ATTCAAGTTGCATTGAAGACTGAACGACAAATGCATTGTCACCAAACCTGGCAAATTATTACCTTTTCAATTGACCGCTTATAAGGCGCTGCTTAATGCTGACCTTTTGCAAGTTCATACCATTCATTCCTTCTTTCGTTTCTTCCGTCCTTCCAGATTGCCTTCCGTAACGAAATATCTGACTATCCTTCTTACAACCCCGTCTATTCAGCCACTTTCTCATCTTATTCATCTATCCATCCATCCACCCCTCCATCCATTCATCCATCCACCAACTCATCTATCCATCCATCCATCCATCTATCCATCCACCCACCCACCCATCTATCCATCCATCCACCCACCAACTCACTCAATTTTTCAACTTTCGGTGCGGAAATATATTCCTTTGCACCAGGAAAATGTTGATTTTTTCTTGAATATTTCACGAGCATCACTTATCTTAGCGCCTACTCTGATCTTACCGTGTCTTTTTCCCTCAGGGTCATTACCGCGATACTCATCATCATCGTCATCGTCACCATCATCGTCATCATCATCATCGTCGTCGTCGTCGTCATTATCATCAGGTGACCAGCTGTAATTTATTCACTTTGCCAGATTTATGTCGGTTTCCTTTTGTTGTCCTAAATTACGTTTTAGTCTTAAACAGAACGTTAGCAAACGTCTGCCTCTACCGTGTTTTATTGGCGGGAATTTAAGGAACACGTGCTTTAGGGCTGATTCATCCAATCAGTCGGAAACGGGGCTCGTCCCCTCAATAAAACTCCCCACGATAATAATAATAATAATAATAATAATAATAATCGTCATCATCATCATCGCCATCATAATTATAATAATAGAAGAAGAAGAAAAAGGATAATCCATAGCCATGAAGAAAAGAATCAATGATGATGATAACGATGACAATAATAATAATAATAATAATAATAATAATAATAATAATAATAATAATAATAATAATAATAATAATAATAATAATAATAATAATAATAACCTTTCTACTAACATACAAGCAACTTGTGCTCGATTAAGATTCAAAGACGACATTGAGAGCTTGATCAGCGCCATCTCGAGACCGGGTCTCGCCGTCTCGAGATCTTGTAGCGGCAGATTGATGGCAATTGCTCGGTCTGTGGCAAGGTCTTGGAAATCATAAGCCACGATGACGTCACCGTTCATAGTTTTGGCAACAACCGGATGTTTACATTGAAGTGTTTACGTCTGCGTTTACATTGTGGAGTGTTTGTGTTATTATTAGTGTTATTATTATTATTATTAGTGTTATTAATATTATTATTAGTGTTATTAATATTATTATTAGTGTTATTACTGCTATTACAACTAACGGCAAGTCTTTAATGTTGGTGGGATTCAAGATAAATATATATTATATTTAAAACATTAACTGAATTAAAAGACAAAAGATTTGGAAAATGTTGTTGAAATGACAGAACATATCACAAAAGTGAAAGTGAAACTGGAATTGGAAGGATTGAAGCGGTTGGAAGTTTATCGTAACACGTTCTTCAATCGGTTGAAGGAAAGCATCGGATTGATTGTAAATAATTTGATTGTAAATAATTTGATTGAAAATAATTTGATTGAAAATAATTTGATTGAAAATAATTTGATTGAAAATAATTTGATTGAAAATAATTTGCCACTTGATGCAACGAAGTTTTGAGAGAATAAAAATCCCATCAGGAATTTCACAGACAAGCTGACAAGGTCGGTGGTCCTTAACCTCTTAGTGCAATAAATCTTGGGTGGTCTCCTTGCATTTGCATCTCACATTTGCATCTCAGCGAAGCTCAGGATTTTTCTTACGAGACAACGCCACGTACGTAGGTAGCCAAAAGTTAAATCAACCAGGATCGGTCTTGGATTGGTCTTGGATTGGTCTTGCCATGGAACGCATAAATCTTTCGCCGGACAATACATTCAAAATGTCAGATTGCCAATATTATACCAATAATACAATAGTGATAATAATAATAATAATATTAATGATATTAATAATAGCATTAAATCATATTTATAATCAAATGTATTTATATTAATTTTAATATATAATCCTATTATTAAATAGGACGTCTTTTATTTATTATTATTATTATTGTTATTGTTATTATTATTATTGTTATTATTATTATTATTATTATTGTTGTTATTATTATTATTATTATTATTATTATTATTATTATTATTATTATTATTATTATTATTATTATTATTATTATTATTATTATTATTATTATAATAATATTATTATTATTATAATAATAATATTATTATTATAATAATATTATTATTATTATAATAATATTATTATTATTATTATTATATTATTATTATTATTATTATTATTATTATTATTATTATTATTATTATTATTATTATTATTATTATTATTATTATTATTATTATTATTATTGACCAAGAAATGCACCTAATAATTTATTCCGAATTATTCTCATGCAATATAAAGATTATTTATATCTGGCTAACTAGGTCATAAAATGGGGTCAAGTCTCCCTTTACAAACGATCGTATTTTACTATTTCGAGCGGAAAGAGAAAAGCAGACGAGTTTTTACCGCACCACGTGATCTTTGGCGCGAAATGTTTCCAACGATTCAGGATTTCCAAGGATTGCTTTGGGTCTATAACTTATAGACTCCTTATGACCGAAATAATTATGGATAATTTATTCGTATAATATTTGAATTGTTTTAAATTTAAAAGTAATTTAATTATTTGTATTAAGAAACAAATTAATAATAATCAACGTTGGTTTGCATTCCAAAGGAAGTTTATGATTTGTTTTGTCTACTGAGATTGTAAGCATTTGTGAGAAATAATTAAATAAATATTCATAAAATTATTGCCTATAATAAAATTATTGCGTGAGACTGATAATAAAGTCCAATATTGGAGACAATATACTCATTTATTTCAAATTGACTTTCCTCAAATTATCCACGTCCATAAACTTTGATCCATTTGATTATTCAGTCTTTCACTCATTCATTCATTCACTTGTTCATTCATTCATTCACTTATTTATTCATTGATTCAGTTTTTCATTAATTTATTTTATCGAAGTTTGTTACAACATTTTGTAAACATTTTGCGCCAATAAAACGTCCAATTAGTAAATTACCAATTATTAATTCTATTGTTTTTAGTTTATTTTTTATTATTTAAATTATATTTAAATTATTTTTTTATTCGGATGTTTATTCATTATGTAAAATTCCATCTCTGTTTGTATCTCATTCGATGGTATTTTTATGAAATTGAAAATAAATCTTTCAATTCACAATTCCTGTCAACAACATGCATCCATCATTCTGCCCCGAGTCATCATCATCATCATCATTGCCATCGACGTCGTCATCATCATTTGATTTTGATTTGAATCATCAACCATACCCTCGCTCTTATTGGTTGCTGGTCCAAAAATTTACTCCCGATGGGCGGGGTCTATTTGATGGGTGGTCATATTTATGCTTTCAATTAACTACGAGAATGATGGTCATTAGAGCAGCCATATGTTCAACATGCAAAGTATTAAGAGGCTCCAAAGACCAACGATATTGCCCGCTTCATTACATGGAATGGAATGGAATGGAATGGAATGGATGGATGGATGGATGGATGGATGGATGGATGGATGGATGGATGGATGGATGGATGGATGGATGGATGGATGGATGGATGGATGGATGGATGGATGGATGGATGGATGGATGGATGGATGGATGGATGGATGGATGGATGGATGGATGGATGGATGGATGGATGGATGGATGGATGGATGGATGGATGGATGGATGGATGGATGGATGGATGGATGGATGGATGGATGGATGGATGGATGGATGGATGGATGGATGGATGGATGGATGGATGGATGGATGGATGGATGGATGGATGGATGGATGGATGGATGGATGGATGGATGGATGGATGGATGGATGGATGGATGGATGGATGGATGGATGGATGGATGGATGGATGGATGGATGGAGGGAGGGACGGACGGACGGACGGACTGATGGATGGATATAATTCCATTTAGGAAGAGCTTCTTTGACAAACAAATAAAGAAATAAATTATTTCTTTAATTTGTATTTAATTCGTGATAATAAAACGCAAAACGTCCAAAGCAATAACCGACTCCATCTACGAGATCATTATCAAGACGTTAGCGGTTGTCATGACAACGGTCATTGTGTGTGCTCCGCGAGGAAGAGACAAGAATCATGTAGGAAAAGAGGAATAACTGTGCCTCGGAGTGCAATAAAATGTCAGCCTGGATTTCAAGCAGGATGCCTGCCATCGCTCCTTCTACCATCTTTCCATCTGACGACGGATTGACGGACGGATGGATGGATGGACGGATGGATGGATGGATGGATGGATGGATGGACGGATGGATGGATGGACGGACGGACGGATGGATGGATGGATGGATGGATGGATGGATAGATGGATCGATCGATCGATGATTGATATATAGATAAATAGATAGATGGAAAGATGGATCGCTGGATGAATGGATGGACGGACTGGCGGACGGATGGAATTGGAGTCGCACTTAATGCTTAACACGAAGCCAGTACGGAAAATTTCATTGTTAAAATTTCAGCAGTTGAAACGTAATTATCTTTACGAAGGAAATTACGTGGCATTAATTGGTTTTATTTCGTAAAAAGATTTTTAATATTTCCATTACAACCCTGTTGTGGCAGGACATTCGATCTGTTTCCTAACGTTCTTTAGCATATTGACGGTCCTAATGGCAGCGTTATAAAAGCAGGAAAATTGAATCCATCAGGCCTTACAACCTGTTGATAAAAGATGTTTTGACGTTTTTACGACCACATCTTTTTACAACTTTTAGACATTAATTTGATTGAAATATTTTCAGTTTTAATCATTTTAATTCTTTTTTGCTTTTATTTTAAATGAATTTTAAATGAATGTTATTATTTTATTTATAATATTTTGTTTAATTATTTTAGTAGGAAATGTTCGTAATTATTTCACGAATTGTTGACGTTTTATTTTTAAATCCTCCAAAACTATTCAGCCTTGTTGATACGGTTGCCAAGCAACGTGATCAACCTTCCTTTGTACGATTAAAAAACGCAAAAACAGAAATAAATCGAAACTACTAAGAATAACTTGTCAACAAAAACAGTATTATATTAATATTACGTATCTAATAATATTAAGATTAGGTTTATTTATTTATTTATTAATATTATTAATATTATTAATAAGCCACTAACTAGGGATTGGTTAATAAAGATAGGTCGGTATAGAAAATTGAATTTCATCCAATATGGCCTAAATGCTTCTGTCGAGGCTTTTTATTCCGAGTTCCGTTCCACGGTGGACTTGAGAGCATAAAAGTCTTCGTAAATGCCTCCTAGTGGTTTCAGTGGCCACGTAAATCTACGTTTATAAGGTCGGGCTGTGATAGTTGGGCGCTACATCAATCTAAACTTTTATTGGTCCTGGGATGCAACTGGCGACCACGCTCAGACTCTGCTAAGTCAAGTTTTATGGAACTACTTTCTTTTCTTTTTCCTGACTTTCTGTCTTCTTCTATCATTCGTTCCTTTCGATCCATCCGTCCAAGTGTCCTTTATCATTCGTTCGAGTCATTTTTCCCCTCTTCAGTCATTCATCCAACTCTCGATCTCTCCATCTCTGCCTCCTTCCATCCCCGCACATTTGTGAAAATTCATCATTTTCCGATACTTGTTATGATTGGAATAAGCCAAAATATTGAGTAATATTTCAGATAAAAACTATGCAACATCGATCAAATTAATAACAAATAACAACAACAACAACCACATCAACAACAACAACAACAACAACAACAACAACAACAACAACAGTAATAGCAAGTGCTCGAATTGATTTTGCAGGGTCGCTGCCAGCGCACCAATCCCCCCTGCAAGTACCTGCACCCCCCTCAACATCTAAAAGAACAACTCCTACAGAATGGAAGGAACAATCTCATCAGGAGAAACCTCCAGATTAACGCGGCTACGACCTGTTTCCTTCCAGCCATGTACTCCATGGTGAGTTTAATTTATAATCCCAACTTATAACATAATTATTATAATTCCAATGATTAATAATAATAATAATAATAATAAATAAATAATGATAATACTAAATAATAATAATAATAATAATAATAACAATAAATTCATTAATATTTAACGTAAATGATTGTTTGTAATTATTATTGAATTTCAATAAATTTCTTCATTTTTAACTCTTAAAAAATAAATAAATGTTAATTACTTGGAAATCAAAGTCCTTTACGTCTTAAATTCTTTGAAAGCCTGCTCGAGAAAGAAATTAGATTTTGACAAAAGTTAGCTCGGTTCAAAGGTCACATCTCATTTGCATATCCAATGACCTGTCTGCCACAAGACATGAAAGTTTCAAACGTAATTAAAGGATATTATTTTAAGGCCAATCTCAGCTGAGAAATGCCTAAGAAATAATTTTATTTATTATACGAAACTTTCGTTTGTGTTTTCCATTTAAATTATAATAATTAATTAATTAATAATTGTATAATAAATATTAAACAATACAATTCATGGAATGTATTTTCATAATTAATTTAATATTTAATTCATAAATAATAAAAATATGAAAGCATGAATTTCATAATTTATAGATTTCATAATTTCTTCGTATCAGGATCAACAGACGGGGACGTGTTTTCAAACATTTTTAACATGAAAACATTTTTAATTTCCAAAATTTAATTTTCAGCTCCAGAAATTTTTAATTTTTTTAAATTTTGTTTCTTTTTTATTTTATTTATTTTTTTAAATTTTTTCTTTTTGATGAACTTCTTTTGATCTTCGAAATATTTTCCACGTTTTCCAGCTCTTTACGTCCACCTGCTTCAATCCAAGGATTTGCAGAAGGAATTTGTTGCTACGTTTTGATATTTAAAAAAAAAATTAAATTATAAATTAAGAAAATTTAGAAATAAATTCTATATATCACCTTTTTTTCTTTTTAATAATTAATCGTTCCAATGTTTAATTTTGAACGTTCTCTTGATGCTCGTCCATCTGATGCTACTTTTCATGGCACAACATTTTTCTGTTCATTTCGCTTCCTTTTTACGACGGGACATGGAAAATTGAAATCCATTTGTTCTTGCTCGAAGATCACGTGAGAGATGGGCTCCGACCGGATGTTTACGACTTTTCTCGGAAGAAATATTTTCTCGTTGGTCACAAATAGCCATGAACATGTACTTGGGCTAATCGCTGTCAGCCCCGTGCGACCCGCTTTAATTGCCGTCACACAATGAAACTGTCGTTGTTCAGAAAATGGCTTTCGACCAGAAAGGAATAATAATTCTTCTTTTTTTTTTATTCCTTCCGTTTCGGGTTTAAACATGAGGAGGGAAAAGGCTGGATGTTCTGTCGGTGAATGCGAATGTGAAGTGAAATGATGGAGGTATTCGATAGAACGAGACGATTTTCAGTGACTGAAGTCAGTCAATTTCACAGCCGGTGTCAAAAAGACAATTGGTGCCGACATTTTCAACTCCCGAGGGCATTTCTGCTAGCCCCGGACTGCCCTGTGGCGTGCATGAGAGAATAAATGCCAGGACTGATTTTACTGTCCGCATAGACTGCCCGTCGTAAAGAGACGGTTGAACTGTGAAAAGTTTTGTTTTATTTTTGTTTCACGAAAGTCCACTGCAAATGCTTTGACTGCAACGCCCATCGGAAATTATTGGAAAGCATTTTTTAGAAGATATAATATCATCTTTGGAAAGATACTAGGGACATCTATTCAGCAGAAACACACACAAGATTCTCGATCCTCGGAATGTCTCTTGCAACGGACCTCGTTGCGTTGGGAAATCTTGGAACATTATTCTGTAACTGGACGTGTATTCCTAATGACTTGCTATTGACTCCAATTAAATGCTCTGGAATTATTTGTTTTCACTCCAATGAATGCATGAATGCAGGAGAGTGAAAGAGTCAAAGTATAATGGAGTTCTTTAACACACGATGCTTAACCAAAGAGTAATCGTTTGACATCTCCTCCGCGATCCGTCCATTCATCAAAATCACGATTTTCGTTCTATTTATTTATATTTTGTATTTATTTATTTATATATTTATTTTCTTGTCAAATCTCAATAAAACATCCTGAGGTCACGTGTCTTCTGGTTTTCCAGAGTTTTTCCAGGTGACCCTAGGAATCGTGTTCCGTGTCTTTCCAGCTAACGTCTGAGGACTGCTTTAAAATTTCATCTTCTTTCCGATGGGAGGCATTAAGTGCACATTTGTTCCTCTCTTCAATCCCAGATGAAAATTTGCGATTTATTAAAATTATTTTCCGCTCGTAAATTCAGCGAAAATGGAGGCTTCAGTAAAAGATGGCGTCGTAATCCGAGACGGGGAATGTTTCCAGCTCTCATTTCGCAACAACAGTTTACGACGACGACGAATTTTTTTTAAAGGAAATATGAGTGATTCTATTGGTTGTTCGAATTGAATACAAATCGATCTCGGCCAATCGGGTTTCACTTATCGTCCATCGACCAAATAATTAAATCATTAATCATTCACTTTTAAACATTCGCTTGATTAAAACTTATTCGAGCTAATTAATTATTCATGTTTCCACCAACAAGTATCCACCTCTGATCATCGACGGAAACCACAGTGGATATTTCGCCCCTCCGGTCCTTGGTACTCCTCTCTCAATCCCCGTCAATTTCCAGTTGACGAACAACAACGTGGCCAACAGCAACGCCCTCAACAACAACACTCTTCCTGCAATCATGCCAGCCACGCAAAACAACATCAACAACAATGTCAACAATAACGGCGAGCCACAAGAGGTCGGTTCGATGGAACTTTCCGGATTTGAATTTGAAGCTTCTTAATGTCTTTCAGCTTTTGATGTTCGATCGTGCAGTAGTGGAACTTCTTCGTAGTGGAAATATGAAATATTTTTTCAGGGAATGGTAAATAAATTAAATAGTAAACATTCAAAATTGATTCCGACTTTCGTAGCGACACCAGCGTCGAAACGACGTCTTAATTGCAAAAGCAGAAGCAACTGACCAACTACCAAAATCTTTTTTGAAGCCACACTCTCCCTCTCTCGTGATGCTTCTCGTTTCAGTTTTTCGCTTCAAAGCGATTGCTCGATTAATTTCCTCAGGCAAAAAGAAGAATGCTTTTCCACAGGTGTTCATGTTTCTACCTGGCATCAAAGATAACAAAGAAGCGAATGAATTGTTTCCCCTCTCCATCGTCGAAATACACCAGAAAGATTTCCACTTTTAATGGTTTAAATAATTTAAACGACCTTCTAAAAGTTTTAAATGCAAGCTTTAAAATTGTCAAAGCAAAGCCGGAGATCGTGTCTGCCAGACGAGGAGAGCAGAAGGGTGGAAAAGGACGGGACCTTAACATTGCAGCGGGGGTCTCTGATGCTGGTTTATGGTGCGAACGGAGGATTAAAAGAGCAGAAACTAACTGTGGCACGGTTCAGGGTTAAGGCGATCAGGTTTTATGGCTCATTGAGCTGCACTTTTGTGCTTCCCGGTGACAAACAAACTCTAAGAGTGCAACGGCCTCGTCACGCACGGTCCGGCGATGGCCAGGAGACACGTAATCGAGTCAGAACTCCTAACTAGGAGGGAGTCGCTACTGCCAAGATTCATAACGTATCGACTGCTCCATGCATGAATTATAATGCATTTGAATAAATTTGAATGGATTATATTTCCTCTTCATGAATATTTCTCATTTCAGAGGATGTCCTACAGTCCGACCACGTCTTCTCCGATCTGCGTCACCAACGTTGACCAAACAAGTGGTCAGCACTACTGGCCTCAGAGCCAGATCATAGACTCGAGTCGAGATGCTATCTCTGCCTACTACTCACCTCTAATTTACCAAGTGATTAATTAATTCATGAATTATTAATTTCTCTGCTTGTTTACCGAGAAGATTAATGAATTATTAATTTATCCGCTTATTTCTTCTCGCCTTTCTTGTTCGGCATAATTCATGCGCTCCATAATTATTGCAATTTATCAAGTAAATCGGCCTTCCAACGCTTCTCTTTGTCCATAACTTAGCAAATAATTGCTTGTAAAAATCACTTATTTGTACTCTGAGATTATCGCATTCGCAAATTATTCTGCACTCGACCAAAAAGCAAACGAATTTGTTTATCTAGAACCAAAAAAAAATGTCATGAGTCATGAATTTGCCATTCCAAATGCATTTCGAAAACGCAATAATGTCAAAATGCCAAGACACGTGTAACACGATTCCATGGACAACATGCCATCATTGGGAGACGTCGAAAACAGTTTTTTCCACTCCAGAACGTGAGTACGACGCCTGGCTACTACTCCACGGTTTTGAAGCCGACCGCTGACAGCAAGACCTGCGCAACCAATGCCGGGGGGTTGGCCATCTACCCCTGCGGTCTCCAGTACACCAACGGCAGCCTGCCAGCCAGTCCCTACCATCCCGCCACCATCGCCATTTCGTCTGTGTGTCAGCCCGCGCAACACTGCTATCCGATTCCGGTAGCCAGTAAGTGAACGTCTTTACACGTTTCGAAGTGGAGTTTATTTGTCTAAGGAATTTCAAATTATTTATTTATTATTTACTTACTTATTAAATTAAATGAATAAAGAAAGACTAGAGTGACGAAAGTGATCGCGACCAATCGCAAGTCAGAGGCTATTTATAACAGCCAATGGGATGGACGGTGGCGGACAGTTCGACTAAGACACGGAAGGAGAGTCAGGGGTGACAAAGAAATCCTGGAAATAGTGGACTTTTTGACCTCTGAATGTTCATTTTTCATCGCTCGTGACGCCTGCTTCTGAGATGTTTTGACAGATTCAAGTATTAATCTTTAAGAGGCAACTTCCAAAAGTCTCCTCGGTGGCTCGCATTTTCAGCTCGAGTCGCTCAGAAGTTTCAGGTTCTGACTTTTTTCGGATCGAACGGCATCCGATGATAAATTATTTTCGACACGAAGCGTGTGTTTAAAGTTGATAAATGTCCCTCGCAAATGAAGATTGTGGGCTTCCAATTTCATTAATGGAAGAAATGGACGCTCCTTTTGCAAGTGGCTCCTCAAAATTCCCCTCCTCCGAGTTTCTCCCACCTTGGCAGCTTATCAGAGACATGTGCAGTTATCGATGCCCGACATTAAGGAAAGCATAGGAGGATTTTAACCAGACTTTCTCGTAATAAATTTGCCGGTTTAGGGAATCATCCGAGTTTTAATGGAATTTCTCTGCATTTGCATTTTAATGCGAGAATTTTTCTTCTCATCCTCAGAAATTCTCATCCAACTGAGAATCGGCAAAAGATGGAATTTATGTTTGGGATTTTTAGGGTCGATATTTATGCATTTCCAGCTTATCAGATTATACCTTCTTTATCAGCTTGGCACGATTTCCGTTCTGTTTTTGTAATCTTTAACTTGAAACATCTGCCCGGATGAAAATATCGTCGAAAGATGGAGACTCGGGCAGAATAAAACTAACGAGTTTAAAATATTTTGCGTTGGAAATAAATTTTTTTGTTGCGTCGCTTGTGAATTGTGACGGGAAAGTTCCCTATCGAATGCATTCATTATTCATGATATTGCATTGGAAATATGAAGAGGACTTCAAAACCGTTGCCTTTCTTTCATCATTTCCTCTCCTCATCATCCGTTTCTGCTCTCCTAGTCTGTCCAGTCGAGCGTGACTGATGAACAAGTTGCCAAACATTCGGTAGATCGGTACAGGTGTAGATCCACTCGGCTATTACCTGTTATTCTACTATTTGCACCTCAGAAGTCCGTCCTTGTTTGCAGAATTATTTCTGAGTACTGCTTCTGATGGGAACTCGTTCGTAGATGAAGAATGTTTTTTTGTGTGTGTGTGTGTGTGTGTTTGACTCCGTAGGTAAGAGATGTCCACATGTTAAGCTGATGTTTGAACAAAATCTCTCGCAAGTAAAAGATTAGCTGAACGAAAAAGAACGGACGGTCGGGAAATGAAATAAAATTAATTTAAAGATATTAAACAAAGGAATGGCCATCTTATTCTCCTTAACGGGATACGCGTGTCTGTGAATATTTCTCGAGAACTGGAAATTCAGGATGCGTTCGGAATTCGAGTGTTGCTCGAAATATGGACGTCAGTTTCATTATTCATCAACCGGTGATGAATCTCTCTTGCATCCTGCTCCAGCTATTCGCAAAATCCCCCTTTCATTTTTGTGTTTTGATTTTTTTTTCTCCAGCATTTGATTTACAAGGTCTCCTTCCGCGCAGACGGTAAGAGAACCGCGCGAAAATTTCTTCAAAGAGGTCGTAAATCGCGAAAGAACATTTTTTAGCGATCACTCCGATAAAAAACAAATTGTTTTTCACGTTTCAAACTTTGTTATTCCCCGAGCGAACAAAACGAACGCACGAACTACAGCACTTTAACGTTAGTGAAGCTATCCGCTGGATAGTATCCAGGCACTCGTGTAGCCATCCATACCCTGGTGAGGACCCTGAACTTGGAAAAATCTCAAAGCGACCATCGCTTTAACAAAAAAAAGATGAGAACGACCGACACGTGTGCCGAGAAGCTTGAAAAATTCCTCCTGTGATGAATGACAAACCAAACCCTCGGAAGTGATTACATCCATCGGGGATTGGAAAGATTGGGAACAAGTGGCAAACCGGAGTGGATTTCGTACGTCAGAGGGCATTCCATTGGAAAGTTGGTCCATTCGGCCTCAGATCAACTCGTTGGACTTCTTCACAACAATGCCTCTCGACGAAATGGTTAGGGGGCCATTAACACGTTCTTATATTAATCGAATTGGCGGTTTTTTTCCAGACGACATTGCTTTCTCTTGCTCCACCTTTTTCTCTTGCAAGGGCGAACCGTTGGAAATATAAATCAGGGGAATGGAAAGCTGCTGGCTGGCCTTATTTCGGAGAAGAGCAGTCACAACAAGAATGCCTCGCAGTTCTTAATGCTATGCAAATCTTACAAACAAGAGGATCGCAACTTGCCAAAACCAACCCCGCTTCCCAATATTTCACCTCGTTTTTTTTTGTTACTTTTACTTTGTTTTCGGCCGCTCCTTCTTCGGTCTTTGTGCCTTTATCACATCGGGCATCGACGTCATCTCCACCCTTGCATAGCCAACACCATCGTTACCGCCGTCGTCTTCGTCGTCGTCGTCAAGTGGAAAGGTGGAAAAGTGGAAATGGTTTTATTAAAGAAAATTTTATTTCAAAATTAATTTCCGCTCCGTGTGTCAAAGCGAAAGTTATTGCAACGTGGATGACCGCTCGGACGATAAAGATGATAAAGGCCATCTTAACATCTCCAAGTGACTTCCATCAATCCGATCCAGGAAGCCCAGGAGGCTGGAACGATGGATGGTTGGACGTACGGACGAACGGCTGGGCGGATAGATGGATGGATGGATGGATGGATGGATGGATGGACGCATAGGGTGGAAACGGCAACCTGTTGGAATGATGACAATGTCACCGGAACTGCTGTCATTGGAACTTCAATGCGAAACCATAGCCATCAACTTTTACCAGCGATTCCCCGGGCATCCATCATCTACTTGGACTTCTTTTCCACACGTTTTCCAGTCTGAATTTCGTGTAAAATTTCTTTGTTCCTCATCCGAAAGGATCCACAAGATGTGCTAGTATCCTCTCTTTGTCTAAATCCCTTTTAAGTATTTTTATGTATTCTTATATACGCCATCTACTCTTTTACTCATTATAACTGATATGATAATATGATGTACAGTTTTGTTTCAATAATATTAATATTAATAGTAATAATAATAACAATAATAATAATAATAACAGTAATAATAATAATAGAATAATTCTCTCATTAGTAAAATGTATCATTGTGTACAAGACGGTTTGGGATAGCGAAGCACTCCAGGAAGTAATTAGATTACGCTAATTAGTACCACAATCGTTCTAATGAGTACTAAAATTATAAAACAAAGAATAAAGCGAATGATTATGATTATTACTTCCTGATGCCTCGAGTCATTAGCATTTGTTCTTCTGCTTTTATAGTCAGTCCCTGAGACGAAATTGTTCTGTTCGTTGCGATAAATACTTTAGTCCTGAAAGTGAATTGGGGGCAGAATTGGATAATTTCTGCCTCTGCCTCCCTCATTAGCAGTTCCTTCTCTAGATGCGTTCATCATTTCACCAATTCTAGCAACAACAACAACAACAGTAACGACAACAACAAGCTAAACTCCAACACCTCAACACCATTTCTCAACAGCCATCCACAACCACCACCACATAAGAATCGGATACAACCCCACGCCATCGTAACAACCCTCTATAAAATCATCAACGGAGTTTTTCTTTTTTTTCTTCGCTATCTCTCCATCATCTGCACCATCGTCTTCAATATCTCCTCCCCAAAGTGATTGTTATCATGACCTCATTGTCCCCTTAAGGCATCATCATCATCGTCATCATCATCATCGTCGTCATCGTCATCTTCGTCGTCGTCGTCAGTGTTTTCTCCTTTCTAAATCTAAGCGAATTATTGTTTATAATTAACGTAATTATTCACCTGAAATTCCATCTTGAACACTGATTGGCTGCCCTTCTTTACCGCTTATTTCCAATTGGTCCAACTCTATGACCATTTCGGGATCTTTAATTCTTGTGTCGTCAACAACAAATCAAAAAATGAATGGAATTATAAACAAACAAACCAACAAACAGACAAACAAAGAGACAGACAAATAAATTCACCTGTAACATCATCGTGAATGATACAATGCAATTCATCTTCAGAATTCATCATCGTCGAGATATATCTTTCCATCTTAGTTGTCTGGCATCTGTCATGGCCATCTTTTGTTGTGACTGCTCAGACAATTTGTTATTCGATGAACTTTTTTAAACGATTTTCTGAAATATTTCTCGGACAGTTTTCAAACATTAAGCCACTAATTTTTTCTATTATATTTATATTATTTGCAAGAATATTTATTATTATTATTTATGTAATTATATTCAAAATATTTGCAATAATATTCCACAGCAATTGCAAATCAACATAACTGGTTCTTAACATATACTTGAACAAAATGTAACAACTTAACCTGCAACTTACAATTTCTTCAAAAATATCCAAAACAACGTTTTCTGAGAGAAAAGCAAACTTAAATTAATTTAAAAATGGAGATTAATTTTAAACTCTGAAAATTTTAAATTTAGAAATTCGTGTAAAATGTATTTCTTTTTATTTAACATTTTATGTTCTTTTTTTTTATAAATCTCTTAAAATTCTGGAAAGAAAAATTTCGTAAACATTTTTATTATGAAATAATTCCAATTTTAATTCTTTTTAATGAGTTTCTTGATTCGTATTTTTTAAGTTATTGATTATTATTCATTAATCATTTCCAACTTTAAACGTGATTGGTTGTCGGTGGAAAATTAATATTTCATGAATATTCAAAGAATTATGATCGTAATTTTTCGCTTTTTCAATTTTTGAAAATAATTTCTTAATGCCTACTAATAATTAAGACAGCAATAATAATAATTATTATTATAATCAATTTTAATAATAATAATAATAACAGCAAATATTAATAATAATAGCAATAATAATAATAATGATAATAATAATAATAATAACATTAATAATAATAATAATAGCAAACAATAATAATAATAATAATAATAATAATAAAATCCACAGAATAATTAAAATCCTCCATCTATGCCAAGTCACGTTTAACAAGCTTCGAAACTAACGAACTGTTCTCTTTCCTTCCCGCGGGAAGAGCAGACGAGTTGATGACGAGGGAGGAGTTCATCAGAATGATGATTAGAATGCATCACAATGCGTCGGAGTGCATCAGCATGATGATTAGATGAATTTAAAAATTTAAAAAAAAAATTATTTTCCAGTTATTTTAGCAGTAATTTCGACGTGTTTTATTTTAGCTTTTTTTCTTTTTTTTTTCCTTTATTCGTTGTAAAAATATCTCATTGGAACAATTTCTGCCACGTGAAACTGCTTTCAATCAAGCGTTTCCTTCCTTCTTCCTCCCATCTCTCGTTCTCGCATTCCTGGAAAAGTGCTTCCGTGGTAAAGGAGAAAAAAAAACTTGCCACGCTCGGGTTGGTGACTGATTGACTTTTCCATCAATCGCTCCAGTCATGTTCTTCTTCAAGCTGTTCAACGAAGCGTAAAATCGCACCAACGGAGTCCCCTCTTGGACTGGAACTCCCGGGGACGTTGTCGGCCAATTTGTTGAATTTCTTCTTGAATTTCACCGGCCTTTGTTCCAGCGGAAAAAGTTTTTTAAACAAGAGTTTCCATTTTAATCCTGAAAATTCATGATGATGACGATCATAGACAACACTATAACCTATGTTCGTATGGTTAATTTTTGTTTGATACTAATATAACTGAACGCGAAGCGTGCAATTATTAAAAATTATTTTAATTTATTATTACTAATTTTAATCATTATAAATTATTTTATTTCTTATTTTCCAGTTGCCAGCTCCGTGCCAACGCCGGGACTCACCCAGAGATATTGACCTTGTCCGTCGAGGTCAAAGTTCAAGGACAACAAGACGTGTCAACAGGTCAGTTCTTTCAGGCTATAGTTTTAGTGCAGAGAACGAGACATAAAAGATGGCAGACTAAATAATAATCCATCAGGATGGCATTAAATTAGTAACAATTATTATCTTTAATTTATAAATACTAATAAGTGACAAATTATTTATTATGATATAATAATAATATGAGTAATAAATTATTAATCATAATATAATAATATATTAAATAATTACAAATTACAAATTAATCAGGCAAAAAGTTAACCAGGAAAGCAGAGGAAACTTCAAGTATAAAAACCAAGAAAGTCTTAAAATCCAGAAGAACTTAAAAATTGAAGAATTGTCAAGAATTTAATAATTTAGGACTTCAAATAACAATCGAGGCGGCGCCCGCGCGGGCTTTTGAGGGAAGGGGGGTCCAGTGGTCCTCCATGATATAGCGCTTCGTTTTATGAAAATGCTTTTCTTATCCTAAGGTTAGGCACGCCAATTTTTGGGATCCTTTCGACATTTTATGGAGTTTTCAGCATTTTCTACTTTTCGAGTTAATTTTGAACTTTTTTAGCTGTTGTAAGCAATTCGCAAGGCGATGGAACTTTATATATATATATATATAGATAACATCTCCATGACAACCATTTTTATTTACACAAACAAACAAAAAAAATCGTACCTTAAAAAATCGGAAAAAAAAAAACGACGACGTAATTTTTATTGCATTTTTTACGCATTTTGTATCATCTCTCGGCTGATTTCTAAGCAAGAAATTTCTTGGCCATCGTAAACAATCAAATGATTCTTCATTTCTTTCGACTCTTCACAATTTATTTTATCGATTTTATTCATAATTTATTCACGATTACCGTTCATAATTTATTCATGATTATCGTTCGTAATTTATTCACGATTACCGTTCATAATTTATTCACGATTACCGTTCATAATATTATCTTCCTCCCATCCTTTCTCTACCGATTCGCACATCCCATGACACGCGTCTGCGCGGATCCATCATCAATTAGACCCAATTAGTATAGTATCTCTTATACACAGATATATATACATACATATATATACATGCATATATCTTATTATACATGTGCATGGATACCATAGTATCCGAGTATATATGTATTCTTGTGTGTGCGTGCGTGTGTGCGTGTGTATGTATGTGTTTGGATTATAAAATTGAATTTCTCCAGTTTAATGGTAAAACGTGCCTGTGTTATAAACGTTGCATCGCGAATATGTGCCCAGTTGTTGTTGTTGTCGTTGTCGTTGTTGTTGTGGTTGTTGTTGTTATTGATGTTGTTGTTTTTAAAGAAAAGGTTTTTGTTTCAACTTCGTTCGTCAAATTCTTTCGTTTGTACCTTCTTCGAAATATGCAAATCTGTTTCCTTTCATTTCTTCCGTGTAGTTGCGTTATCCGCTGTCTTTGGTGTTTGGGCGCGACTCTGCAGACGACTCGTCACTCGTTGCGAGTCGCTTTCGGACGCCGACGTCGCTGGCATCTTTCGAAGGAGTCGCTTCGATAAAATTGAACATGGGAGACCGAATCTGGATTTGATTTGACAGCGAAATCATAGACTTTTTTGATTCACGGACGATGAAATGATTTTCTGATCCCGGCATCGGATCGCCACCCGCTTGGAAAGGTTTTCTAAAATTTGTCTACTTTTTCTTTCAAATTCTTCCGAGATGGTTCGTCTTTTGAAGCAGGAAATTGCTCGAATAAACATCTGATGGCCTAACAGAATAATGGCAACTTATAAAACTCCATAGCAAATTACGTTTGTCTAATGATTTCTTTTACGATGCTCTGCAAATAGACTTCCCTCGGGTCCGACTAGGCACAATTTTAAAGTCCGTCGTATCCTTTGAAATTCTTTTGTTTTTATTTTATTCAAGCTTACGACAGGCGAGCCAAGAGAATAATGACTGTTGATTAAACATTTAATTTCCTATCCTCGTCTGCGAATACACATCATAAAATGGCCGGACCTCGGCTGTTAAACTCCGACTCGTCTGTCTCCTCGTGTAATTCGAGTACTCTCTCTCTTGGCTCTCCCGCGGCCGTGGCTTTTCCGAAATTCTTCTTCCAGTTTTTGGGGGGAGAGATTGGGGAATGGGAGGAAGGAGGGGTGTCCTTCCACGTGAGGCCACGTGAGTGCAAGCGAGGATCCCTTAGCAATCTTTAGCTGTTCGAATCCATCCCACTGTGGTTCTCTTCGTAGGAATTTCTCTTTGCCACGGAGAGTCTCGGACCGCGTCGGTTGCTGCAACCCGAGTAGTTGTCGATCGTAGAGGATCTAGTTTCCGACATTATCGTTATCATCATCATCATCATCATTACCATCATCGTCATCATCGTCGTCGTCGTCGCCATCATATTACCTAACTAGAGCGCGATTTGTCAGGAGTTCAGCGCTGCATTTGAGTTTGTCTTTTTCCTCCATTTTCAGAACAAACGCCAAACGCGGCGGACTTCACGTTGCCAGACGTTCATAGCAGCGATGATGATGATGATGATGATGATGATGATGATGATGATGATGATGATGATAATGATGATGATGATAATGATGATTGCATTCACTATAGTGATGATGACGATGATGAATGTGATTACCGTGGTGTCGTGGTGTTTCTGGCGATGACAGACAGCACCGTTGTAAATGCTGGCGAAGATTCTGCGGTGGCGGTGATGATAACGATGATGATCGTGGTGACGGTAATGATGACGACGACGATGATGACGACGATAATGGTAGTGGTGGAATGATGGTGGAATTGTAGACGATTGAAGCCATGGCGAAAAGAGACACGATATGCATTTCATTGTTTTCAGAAGAGTTTTTGTTTTCTTGCATTGCGTTTTCCGGCTGTGTTGTGGACAAGGATTTTTGTATATAAGCTGTCTTTGTTCAAACTTGTGGGTTTCAATCTATTTTTCTGTTGTTCTTTTATTTGAACTTTCAATGCAATGTTATTTCAAAGGTTTTTTTTGTAAAAAAAAGAAAGAACACAACAACAAATATGCGGTCGGCATTGTTACTGCTACCTGGTTTGGGACGAGCACCTTTGTTGATTGGGACTGCGGTTCATTCGGTTCGGCTTTGTTTCGTTTGGTTTGGTTTTTACCGAATTTGTATTTAAAGGAAATGTTTACAAACATCTTCATGTCATAGAAACGTAGATGATGACATTGTACTGCGGACTTCGGTCGAAGTTAACTTTTAAATTAATTTCTTAAGAGGTCGGTGATTATTTTTCCTTTCATTTGTTCGGTTTGATTTGGAAAATTTGTCGAAGCAATTGTTGGAAAAATGATTAAAATTCATAAGAAACCATTTCGAAAACCATAGTTTCGTTTCTAAAGTCAACTTCAAGTTTATTTCGACGTTTCCCCCCAGAAAATTAAATTTTTGCGTTACTTCAAGTGTTATTTCTTACCGGTCTTCCAACACAGTCTTTTTGTATTTTTAAATGAATTTTGTGTTCTATATTTTTATAAAGTTCAATTTTTTACATTGAATTTCCGTCAAAATAGCCAAAAAAAAAAAACTGTATATAAAAATTGTCATCGGTTTCGTCAAGTTTGGTTTAAATCCGAGTTATTTGTTGGAAAAATATGGGAATTAGATTAAAGATAGTTGTAAAATTGTCAACGTTTTGAATGGACACCTTTTTTTCAATAAATTGGTACAAAAGTTTCTCACGATGGAATAATTGATGAGCAACCAGAAAGCATAAGAGCTGTATCCATGAGGTCCATGAAACCTGTATCACGGACTCAGCAAGGACACGAGAGCATGTTTATCGTCTCCTCTTCCTCCTCCTCCTCCTCCTCCTTCATTAGTATCCAATTACTCGAGGAGAGGCGTTTAAAACACATTTCAAATTTATGTGGAGAGAAAGTCCGGTGTCCAATTAGATTAGACTTCCAAATTAGTGGCGCTAATTTCACTTCCGGCGCATGTCGTCTGCCTCCATGCAGACGAGAAAATCTCCTTTCCTTGCTCTGCCAGTCAACAAACACTGATAAATAATGAAGTGTCTTTAAAATTCAAATTCTTTTAATTATTTAATCGATAAATTACTTCTTAATCTTTGTAAAAAAAAACAACAAACAACGAAGATTGACCGAGTCAATATTATTTTCATTTTAAGTCTAATTTTGAATTTCAACATTATTTTAGTGTTTGAGTTGCTTTTAAAATTATTTCTTTTAAAATAAAATTAGTTATTTTTAATTTACCAGATTGATTTCAGATTTATCTTCCGCCCAAAACAAATGTTCTAAATGGTTTCTATAAATCCTTCCTTAATACATTCAATCAATCTACTCCTTCTAACGCATCCGTCAGTCATTCGAAGGTGTTACAAAAAGTCTTTTCCCCCAGAAAATCAGTTCCCTCAAGTTTTCTTTCGTAACAAAATCTTCTTGCAGTTCCTAAACACACGTTTTCTCGTAACACGTGAACAGTTTTTCATTCATACATCTCCTAACCACCTCACTCCTCTCCTACAAAAACCGTAATCTTCGGTCGCAAGACTGTCATTCTGCCAACATTCCTGACATATTGTGTAAATATGTATTTAACAGCAGTTAATTATATTAATTCAACTCAACGTTAACTTGTTGAGCAGTCGATTCAAAATTAGTCTCAGATGTTTAAATTCTGCACTTAAACTATACTTCTTATCGTCATCTCCGACAGTTTGAAAACATAAATTTCGAATCTAAATTTCTGAAATTTCTTCCAAACTCTAACCTCGTAGGAGGTACCTACGAATTGCCATGAATTCAAAACTTACAAAACGTTCGCAGCACTCCACCAGAAGCAAATAATCCCCAAAAGAAAATAATCAATTTTATTTAATCGATAGGCTATAAACAGCGTCACTCAGCCGGTTGAGCCGCGTTCGAAACCAGCCGAGTCGAGAAGATGCAAACAAAACTCGAGTAAATCGCAACAATTTTATTTTATTTGCTGAGTCACCACCAGGTGATAACTCACCACCAGGTCTGTCAAATATCTCCACGTGTGGCTCTGACTGCAAAAACGTTTAAAACCTGTCATATCCAAATCACAATCACAAAAAAATCACAAATAATCCATTTGAATTAATAAGCATTTAAATCGATCAATTGAACCATTTTCATGTTTTACAACGCAGACTAATTACTACAAATTGACATCAAAATAAACGCTGGAACGCAATAGTTTGTTTTTTATTAATAAACACGACATAAATGTTAATAAATGTTAATTGGTCACATTTTTCAACAACAACAACAACATCTCCACGCAAAAAAAAGCCAATGGAAATGACGGTCAGAAGAGGAACCTGTCAGAAGTAGAAAACAAATCCGTCGTCCGACGAACTTTCGCTCGCTCGGAGGCAGACGATCGGGACAAAAGACTCGACCTACGGTAATGCCCGCTCGACTTACAAAGGGCTGCCCGGTCGCACGCACGCTCGGACCGCCCGAACTGTCAAATATCTACGTGAGCACACGCGCACGCAGAGCCATACACGCTTTAAGACCGACAAACGGAGGGACGAAATTTTGCTTTCATCAAATAAATAAAACAATTATCTGCAAATTCTACGAGGCCGAGGGAACGAACGATTCGGGAAAAAAAGGAAGAAAGGGGGCTGAAGATGGCCACTGTCGATCGGCGTCGTCTCGACCGATCCCGAACGCTAACGACGCGACTGACTCCGACGTCTCACTATTTCCACCCTCCAGGGGTCGACTCAAGACCTCGTATTCCTCTTCTTGGCCGGCGGTTCGCACTTCGGCGTGCTCCCTTCCTTCGAGCGCTTGACGCCGTTTCTCGTCCTCCTGCAGACCGGTTCTTCCGTCGGAGCTTTCGACGGACCTTCGGGGAGCGGTTCCGGGGGCTGCCTGATGTACGGGTTCGCCCGGGCGGCCTTCCTCCTGACCCTGACCTGCCTCGGGACTTTTCGGGGCACCTCTTCTCCGGCGGCCTCGCATTCGTTCTTCGCACGGTCCTCGTTTTCGTATTTCTGTTTGTTGTTGCCGTCCGAACTGTCTATGCCCGAGTCTTGCTGTTTTTAAAACAATAGTTTTTCTTAACATCGACACGGTTCTAGCATCTCTTAATCCACAACTAGTCAAGCATAATAACTTAAAACATCTTTTGCAACGACTTGTTCAGTAAATAAATAAATTAAGAAAATAAATAAATAAATTAATTAATTAATTATTAACACACGCCCTGGAAACTGAACACCAACATTGGTTCCCCTGGTTCTAGAATCGAGGTTGTGACTCGGAAGTCGTCTGGCCTCGACCGACTCTCGTTGGCAGACGCCAGATATTTCCAGCAAAGTGATGTCCCTCCTCTCCACCCTTTCCAGCATTTTGCTGCGAATAAAATTATTTAATCACAATTTTAATCGCTCAATTGATTACAATATTAGATATTTAATATAATATATTAAAATTTAAATTATTTAATATAATATATTTAATATCTAAACAAAAAAAGTTGAGATAACAAATGAATCTTCACCATATCATGCTTATGAGATCGCCAGAAAGGGAAACGTCCTTGTCGAGAGACGGATGAATGACGGAGAAGAAGAGACTTTGACCGACCAAACCCCTGCCTTTGGCTTCGTCGATTCTGTTGAGTAGGATCTGCAGGGCTTTCGTGCATAAAGTGGTTCGCGGTAGAAGCTGCGAGCGAAGAAGTATCGAGTTTATTTTTAATTTATTTATAAATTGACCGAAAGACCGAATTTAATGCGATTGAATTTAAATTTTACTCGGCGAGCGAAAGGAACCGAGCAAAAACGAGTCGCGACGCACGCACCGTGACGCAAAACGTGATTCCGAGAACGAAGACGTCCGCCTGGAGGTTGTAGGATTCGTCGAAGAGGACCTCGGGGGAGTGGTAGCCCGTCGTTCCCACGATGTCGTCGCTGACGATCTTCTCCCCGTCGACCAGTCGCGCCATTCCGAGGTCGATTATCTTCACCTCCACCTTCTCCAGCGTTCCATAACTGTCTCTGAACATCTTTAAGACGATTTCAAGTCAGAAATCTTATGTAAATAACTCAATTGTAATAAAATAAATAAACTCCTCGAAGATGATCAATTCCACTTCGAGTCTCAGCGACCGAGCCTCGAGTCACGCACGAGCGAATCGAAGGAAGGACAGAAGGACAGAAGGAGTCGACTAAGGAAAAAAGCAAAACCACTGACCCCGGTCACGAGGATATTCTCTGGCTTGAGATCCTGGTGTATGATGTTCTTTTTGTGCAGGCAGTGCATGGCAATGGAGATGCTGTTCCAGAGGTCAAAGGTCACGTGCAGTGGAATGCTTTCGTCCTGGTACAGCTGGAGGAGGTTCTTTATTCCTGCCTCCGTCACGATCACCAGGTGGCCCTTGCCCGGATCGTCTCGGTCGGGCACCGCCGCCACTCCGAAGACCTGGAGCGTCGTCCTCATGATGGGATCCTTGGCAAGACTGAAATTAAATCGAATTCATGATTAGATTCGTCCATCACCAAAGAGTCACGGGGCTATGTCACCAGAAAAGGCAAAACAAATCGTGTGCTTTCGGCACTTTAACCTAAAGAAGGATATTTTCTCTAAAAAAAAAAAACTTGCCATAAAAGTTCGATTTCGTGGAAGGTCAGATCCAGCGCGTCGTCCGAGTTGTTGAGAACGGTTTTGACGGCCGCGTCCACCGGGAGATCGTTGTACGTGACGGTGCACTTCTGTACTATGCCTTCGCCCCCCTTGCCCAGGGTGGGGCCGTAATGTATGTCGGCATGTTCGAACACGTGAAGATACAAATTGTGCTGCAAATAAGATGGAGACCTTGTTGAATCCAAATGCCATACGTTGAAAGGCCGGTCACGCGACATCTCACCTTCTTTAATTTCGCTAACAGTCTTTTGATCTTCTTCTCGAGAACGTCCATGTCGGCCGTCTGTGCCGGAGGGACGTCTATTTTTTCTGTCGTTTAAGGTTATCGAAGTTAATAACGAGGCTAAATAATTAAATAATTGATAATCATTTGATAATAATTAATGCTGCATTGATTGGTTCTTCTTTTAATACATGAAACAAGTGCATAACACTATTTGCTTTGCCAATGCAGAATATTAAAAAGTTCCAAAAGCTCTACTCAATAGAGAATCTGTAAACATTTCAGCAATTTCACTGTAATGAGCTTATTCTGTAGGATTTAACTTAAACAATTGCTTAGAAAGTATGGCGTTTTAAACAGTTAATTTCGCCATCCAGGCAAAGGCTTAATAAAATCACAAAACACACAAGTACCCATGACAATAATTCCGTTTGTTTACTGGACTGTTACTCTATTGTTACTTTAAACGATAAAATACAAGTTTTCAATGCATTCGCGGTAATGTTTGGACTGCAGAATATTATATCGTCAACAACGACGTTAAATAACAGAGTCTTGCCAACAAGAAAATTTCAAAATATACTAACGCATATTTTTATTATCGGTGTCATCAATAAAATATTCGCTAGATGAAAACGATGAACTTTCGTCAACCTCTGGCATTCCATCAGGGCTAAATTGTAATTTTTGCAATTTTCGAGTCAGTACATCAAACACCTTCATGACAACCGCCATAACATAGCCCTAAAAACAAACATCGAATCGCCATTTGAATAAGAGACATGTTCCTATTGTAAATTATAAATATAATTATTATGCACTTTTATATAAAATAAATGGATTATGTATAGTTTTGAAGATTTGCAATTGCTTGTTTGAGTTATTTAAAATTATTGTAGGTCTACAAGTCCATTTTCAGACGTCACAAAAATTAATTAACAAGATTTAAATTTTCTTAACTAAAAAACTTATCATTATTTAGTTCTACTAGGTTAAACCTCTTTATTTGAAGCTGCCATTAGAAACAAGGAATGCCAAGTGGCGGATTTACTACACCTTGGCGGGGGAGCCAAAACTTGGAGGAAATTTATTTTTATAAAATGTGAGTTCCATCATAAATAAATCAAAGATTATTATCGATAATTTCTTACAAATCAAATATTATTTTAAAATATCAAATTATATTGCAGTAATAAAAAAACAAATGCTGTAATAATGTTTTATGAAAGACGGAACAAACAAGCTGGAAAAAACAAACCCAATATTTGTCTGAGTTACTACAGATTGAGTACCAAAAGTTATGTAATGAAAGGTAACAAAAGAACCTCATAAATCAGGTATACAATTTGCCCGGACTGAGTAGCTAGTAGCCAGCCAATTAACTACGGACCAGGATTCATTGACACGGTTTAATTTGGGAGAGTTTGAATTTGTATCATTGAGCTTAATTGATTTTTTTATTCTTTCAAATACTAAGAATCTTTGGTAGGAACAACAAGATATTCAGTGAAAGCGATTAATATAAAATTTAAGTATTAACTGTAAGCGTGTTTAGAAACACCACAGTGATTTGCAATGATTATGCGCACAATTTAATTTGGTTCCTGTTAGAAGGACTGAGATGAGAAAACGGGAGTAAAAGTGAACTTTAAGGGTTTACGGAAACATCGATTAACAAGGTTTAGTTCAAATTAATCGGTTTACAAATTTTGGCTCAACGCGTACCTCCGATGTTTATGCTGTTAAGACTAGAGCACGCGGTGTGTGCTCTTAAAAAGCTGATAAGTGGCTGAAATTATTCTTAGTTAGGAGTAGGAACGCATGAAAAGGGAGGAATTGATAAACATTACGTAATTATTTATCGTTTATTTTTATTTTCTCTTCTCAAATCATCGGACTTACGTTCAATTCTAACGTTATTTCGTCTACAACATCACCTAGTTTTTGTATCCCGAAGGTATCGGCGAAAGTTTACAAAACAAAATTTGCATTGAAACGTAAACAAAGCTAGAAGTTGCTTTGTATTTTCGAGAACTTTGGCCTTCAAGCAGACTTTGTTCGTAGGAGAAGCTCTCGATGAAGACGACGACGATGATGATGATGATGGTTGTGGAAGATTGCTTATGTATTTGTCCGGATAAAGGCTGACAGTTCCAAAGAAAGGGAAGCAGAAAAGGAAGATCTCCTTAGAAACCGATGTGTTTTCATTGGATACGAGGAAGGTTCGTTCGGTGCATTTATCTTTCCAAGATTCTAGTTGTTTTGTGCTAGCCGTTTGTTGATTATGCTGATTATTTTGTTGCTATTGTTGTTGGCGAGACTGAGTTGAAGTTGAAACAAAGTTTCCTCGAGGATGTCTGGATGCGCCATTTGACACATAAGTGCTCTTTATCACAGTTAGGACGCCTCCATAATTAATGGCTACCAGTTAAGTGGTTATCATTACTCCTATCATTATCAATATCAAGTGGTATAGTGGTATATTGCTTCTCCTATCATTATCAAAATCGCTGAATTCATTATGTTAATTGACATTCGACTTGAAAGGCATTTAAAACTGAAACCTGCGCTGCTTACAATGGTCTAATCTCCAGCACTTCCGTCGTCGTCGTCGCCGCCGCCATATTTATCACCAAGAACAGTCATCATCATTATCATCATCATCATCACGGTTATCATCAATCAAAGAGGATCCGATAAAGTCCTGCGATAACATCAACTAAACAATTCACGGCGATGATGAATGAGAGGGTGGGGGCATTTAACTGAGCGCTGAAATGAATTCACCACCGAATTCACCGCCATTGTTTCGTCTACCGAATAAAAGCGGAGAAAAGTTTCGAAGTCGGCAAATGGATTTGAGTTTCGTGCGTTTCTCGAGCTGTTAGACTGCTTTCCAGTTGCTGGGGATAAGGAGCAGCAATGGATGATTCCTGGATAAGGGCCATCATCGGCCTCTTCCTCATCTTCCTCGTCGTCGTCGTCATCGTCGCCGGCGTTTTAAACGACTTTTACATTTCGCTCGTCAGCACATCTGTTTATCTTCAAAAGGGACCCGAGCCCAGCCCGGCATCATCACTACCATCATCGTCGTCTCCATTATCGACGTCATCATCACCGGCAGCTACTTCATCGTCAGCGTCACCTCCATCATCTCCAATATCAGCTCCATCGTCATCACCGTTGTTATCACCATTATCGTCGTTATCAACTTCATCAACGTCACCGTCACCGACGTCATCGCGATCATCATCACCATCGCCAACTACATCGTTGTCATCATCATCATCATCATCATCTCCGTTATTAACTCATTCTGATTCATGCGAAAGCGATGACATCCCAAAAGCCTACAAGGTTGAGTAATTTTGTTTCTGTTCCTAACGGTGTTATTGTATGCACTTGTGTCTGTTATGGCAGTGATGATGATGATGATGATGATGATGTCGTTGTTGTTGATGATGATGATGATCGACGTTGTTGTTTTTGTTGCTGTTGAATTTATGCTTACGACGACTAATAGGAGTGCACTTCCAAAATTATGATGATCGTCATACATTATCATCACAAGTACTATCAAGACAAGTATCATCATCACGAATGTTATCATCACAATTACTATCAACACTATTAACCCCTCCCCCCGTCAGGCGCAACCCTGATCTACCAGGGGAACTTCGATGTTTAATATCACAACCGAGAGTCCTTATCACTCGGCCACTGTAGTAGTTTAATGTCTTTAAGTTCTCTTGTGACTTAAAACATCAATCATTTTTTCAGAGTGGTTTCAAAGAGTCATTGACATAATTTTTTTCTTTTCTTTTAGTTTTTTTTTGATAATAAATATAGATAATTCGATGAGATATTTCCAGTACAATAATCCCGATGATGCGGCAGATGTGTTTAAATTGCGGGCCGACGATGATGAGAATTGAAAATTCAGACGAACACAGTTTCTATAGAAAGTATAGAAGCATCGAAAGTTTCAAGTCAGAACAAGACTAGAATGAATTTAGTGATAATGGTATGGAAATTAATTCGGAACAGTTAATTCTACAAAATTACATCGAGATATTCTCTTAAAGAATCAACGGACAACGGACAGCCTGGCTCAATTTGTTGAATCAATTGGCAGGAATTATAAGAAATAAGTCCCGCAAAAGTAGTATAATCTCCGATTGATTCCTAGAAATGTTTATTCAGTGACTTTTATTCTGGATATTGAATTTTAAAGAAGAAAACAAATAAGAAATATTGTTGAATCCTCTGCCAATGAGAAAAGGATGTCGTGCCCTGTTAAGTCATGGGTGTAGAAAACGTTAAAGTGCGTTACGTACAGGATATACTTTCTGCCAATTCTTATAGAACAATTGAAATGATGAAGACCTTGTTATTGGGGTTAAAAAGCGCTTTCTTTTCTAGATGTGATCTGCTAGGCACAATGAGTTTATGTTTTTCTTGTCGATGTTCTTGATGTGCATCCGAAGGATAGTTTGTGGGAGCGTGCTTTCGAAGTTATGATGATTGTGATAAATTATCAACACAAACGTTATCATCAAAAATGTTATCTAAAATATTATAAATTAAATCACAGATAATTTCTATTTTTATTAAATTATTTATTTTGTTTTTCGTTTGAAAAGTAGTCTATAGATTGTGGTGCCATTAAGGATGATTAGATTTTAAAATGTCTGTTAATAATGTTAATGCTGGTATTGTTATAATTATAATCAGAGGGACTTTAAAAATTATTTTTTATATATTATTATTATTATTATTATTATTATTATTATTATTATTATTATTATTATTATTATTATTATTATTATTATTATTACCATCGTTTAATTGAGAAATATTTGGAAATTCTTTAGTCATAACCACGTTTTGCCGCCAAAAAACTTAATTCGTCTGCTTTTGTGGGCGTTCTGCAGCTTCCGTTTTGATTGGTCATCATGAATATCTTTTAATAGGACGATGATTTGGCAGACTTTATTCAATACTGGATGAGGTCTGGCCATCATTGTTCTGCCAATCTTCTGCCATTGTTATGCCATTGTTCTGCTTGGCTGAGTTACTAAGTGAGGCATTCAGTTTGAATGTTCATAATTTGAACAAATGCTCACAAAAACTGCTGACATATTCTTCACTGGAAAAGATTCTTGAATTTGATTTTCAAAGTTGATCTTTAAAGTCGTATTTTGTTTTGTTTAGAAATTGTTTTTTATTTTCTCGAGGAATAATTTCAAAAGGTTGGAAACTTTATTCTCGATTTTAGGTGTTTCGATTTGTAAACTTTGGTATTTAGTTAATTTTTAAATTATTATTTAATAATATCTTAATAATAATAATAATAATAATAATAATAATAATATCTTATTATAATAATAATGATATCTTAATAATAATAATATAATAATAATATCTTAATAATAATAATAATAATTAATAAAGTGGATGCTTCTGATGACGTCTCATGTCAAAAGGATGTAGTGCTGACCATGACCTCAAAATTAATGTACATTTTAATAAAGTTAATTATCGAATAAACAAATTAATAATCTTTGATTACATCTGGACTGATGAAGACGACGACGAGGATGATGATTACATTAATCACAACCATCATCATCATCATAATTATCACGGTCATCACAATGGACATGTCATAGATGAATGATTATGATGTCTAACGAGATTCATTTGGATAATTCCAAACGTGGAATAAAATTATATAAAAATATTTTAACAATTTAAACAAAGTAATAAATAATAATTATTAAACATTAATAAGGTTTTGCCGTATTGACACGTTGCTAAGGAGGTGATCGTATGTCATTATGTGAATCCATTGTTTCATGTTTTTCCATCAATCAAGTAAAAATTGATTTGATTTTCAAGTTCTTCATCGCTGTTTAAAAGTTAATTTCCAAATAATGTAATAATAATAATAATATTATTAATAAATGGTAATAATGTCCTCCAAATATATTTTTAAAGCATCCAATTAAGAGACCATAGCATTGGATTGTTCTTATAATTGAAGATATTATGCCCCTAATATTTAAACCTGGTAATATCTATTTGAATATTAATTTAAAACAAAAAAAAAATACAGGGATAATTATTTCAAATAATAAAAGTCATCGTCGTCATCATCATCTTCATCATCGTCATCGTCATCATCATCGTGACCAGACCGAAACCATTCATTGCTGTTCTGATATTTGCTTTCCTCGGAGAGCAATAGCGACTTCACACGACTCTAGAAACTCAGCGAAGGAGTGAAAAAGACGTTCGAAAGATTGAAGTGCAAAACGATGTTGACGAGTCTTTTGTGAACTTCCAGGACTCCAGTGGAACGTGCCATGCCATGGACGAGGAGGAGTTCAACAGGGGCATCATTCTGCCCCAACTCCTGTCGCAACTCAGGAAGATACTCGACCAGTATCCCGATGACACGCAGATATTCAAGGTGAGATACATATTCTTGGCACGGTTCGATGCTTTGTTTCAGATTCGGGTTCTGTTGCTTTGTTCATTCATTCATTTCTTTATTCTTTCTTTCAGTCATTCCTTCATTCTTTCAGTCATTCGTTCAGTTTGTCTGTCAGTCTGTCTGCTTTCAATTCTTTTTCGCTTGTTTGGATCTTTGATTTTACAAGTTCTTAGAAAGTCTAATACCCTTCTTTTTTTAAAATTTAAGCTTGAACTTTATAAATTCTAAAATTGGCGTTTTACTTATTATCGCTTGTATTTGAATGACATTTAATGTTTATAATTAATTTTTATTATGTTAATATTAAAATTAATTTTTATTATGTTAATATTAATATTACTAAATAATTCGATAATGTTTATTAATAATTGGATTGGATTTGATTTGATTTCTTCATCGATTCCTTATTTGCATCTCGTTTGTGAATCAGGAAGCAGTCAATAGATAAACATGTAATCGATCGAAAGTCTCATCGATTTTCTGCTTCGTTCGCCATGGAAACCAAAGGTCACGTGTGACTTTCCATGACAATGTTTACAAATGGCCGTCGGAAATTAATGTCGATTTATAAATTATTTTCATCTAAATTTTTCTGCTAGTACACTCACCACCATCGTCGTCGTCGTCATCTTCATCGTCACCATCACGAGTATAATTATCTTTATCGTGTTTATGAATGTTGCAATATACAATATATATATAATTTTAATGACGAACGCCAACTTTACCGTCAAGAAAAATGTCGTAATAATGTTAACAAATCACCATAATAATCGTAATAATTACCATAATAAAAGCATTTATCTGAAAATTAACTGACGCAGAAAATCTAATTATTTCTCCCGTTTCTGAAGAAATCATGACACGTGACGATGACGAGTGATAGAAATGTCCATTTTAATTCTTGGAAGGAAATATTTTCGGCAAATGATATGATATGGTACGATATATGGTATGATATGGTATGGTATGGTGTGGTATGGTGTGGTATGGTGTGGTGTGGTGTGGTGTGGTGTGGTGTGGTGTGGTGTGGTGTGGTGTGGTGTGGTGTGGTATGGTGTGGTGTGGCATGGTATGGAATGGTACGGTACGGTATGGTATGGTATGATACGGTACGGTATGATGTGATATGATATAATATATTATAGTATAATTTATGTTAATATTTTTATGTTCTATTTATCAACCATTAAATGCGTTGTAAAATAATCGAAGACAT
Source organism: Hirudinaria manillensis (assembly GCA_034509925.1). Classification (NCBI taxonomy): domain Eukaryota; kingdom Metazoa; phylum Annelida; class Clitellata; order Hirudinida; family Hirudinidae; genus Hirudinaria; species Hirudinaria manillensis. The sequence continues at coordinate 7,007,300 of CM067532.1, read as the reverse complement.
GATTTATCTCTAAACAATCGCCTGAGGATCTCTCTTCAAATCAAAACAAACATCATCATCATTACCATAGTCATCATCATCATCGTCATCATCATCGTTTCGTGAAGTTTCGTGTTTCACTTTATGTTTTTTTTTAGTTCAATTGAAGTATTGTTTGTTGGGACTGAACAATCCAAACTAAAATACCCGCATTAAATTATCAACATTAAAAATATGCAAAAAATATGCAAATTAAGTCTCTCAAAGTGTACAGACTACTCTTGAAATTAAATTGCGATTTCGATAAAAGTTACAAGACTTTGAGAGTGTTTATGTCGCTGTTGTTGTTGATGATGATGATGATGATGTTGTTGAAGATGATGATGATGATGATGTTGTTATTGAAGCTATTATTAGGAAAATCACGATGGTCTTACGTTAACGAAATCACCGAGTTGAGATTATCAACCGAATAAGTACTTAACCTAATATCTATCATAAGAAGGAATAAGTAAAATTTTTGCTTTTATTATTGTAATTAATTATCAATTACTGTTATTAATTATTGTATTTAACTGGTCTTATACGATTATTTGCATTATTAGTTGCAATTAAAATGAAATAGATTCCCACAGCGGACTTCGAATTTGGCGCCTGTGGCTGATTGCTCGTCCTCCCGAGACGGAGGCTGTCAATAGGATTGGCACCAATCAGTTCAATCGGTGCACCAGACCCAATTCATGGTGATGCTTTGGTGCCAACTTTTGGTGCCAGTTTTGGTGCCAAATGACAACCACTTCTGGTCGTCGTCTGCTGCCGTTTTGCGCACTTTTGTCCCTTTTGATCTCACGTTAATAGTTTCTCTTGATGAGGAGTTTCTTTCTTTCTTTCTTCGTTTTTTTTTGTTTCTTCCGTCCGTTATTTAGTATTTTCATTTTTTGTTTGTTTCATCATTCACCTCCTGTCCTTACATCCTCGCCATCAGTTCAGCTTTTGATGTTTTTCTCGGAATAATTGCAAATAATAGCAAATAATTACAAATGATTGCAAACGATTACAAAGAATTCAAAACATCCTGTTGTCGTCAATTTATTTCTTAATCGCCGCGGATCCTTTCAACGTTTTGGAGCCAATTCCTGGATTTCCAGGAAAGATAAAATTGCACAACAACAAAAAAAACCAACAAACACAAAATGCAACGCAGACAACAACACAAGTAACAGCATCAAGTCGTATTGAAGAATATTTGAGCTTTGAAGTCTTCTATTTGAAGGAATTAATCCAAAACGCCGAGGATGCAAAGGCCACCGAGGTCAAGTTCTTGTACGACAGGTGCAACCACGGCAGGGATCACAGGCAGCTCTTCAGTCCTGGGTTCGAGAAGTTCCAGGTGAGATTTGATTGCCAGTCTTGAAATGGTTGGATTTTCAGAAACAAAAGGATTCCACGTTTGAACGTTTAATATTTTAATGCGTTTACACTGAAGACAGGTCTTTGATGTGACTGTTATTCATGGAAAGTTATTAAAGATTATATTTATCACTTTTATTGTAATTATGATTTTAATCGTTATTATTATTAACAAAGAAAGCATTGTTTTGCAAAATAATTGCCTATCAGTGTATTTTGTTCTTTTAAGATTTTTTTTAATATTTATTATTTATAGTTTTAAATTTATATAAACTTTTTTTAAAATATTATTTTACATTTACAGTATTTCTTTAAATACTCTAAATAATAATAATAACATTGCTATCATTATTATAACTGTCCCGACGGCCCTCAGTCCCTGCTCTTCATGAGCCCTAATGAATAAACGAGTCAGCATTACTATTTGCCATCACTATCGTCATTATCATCTTCATCGTCGCTATTCTTGAACTCATTGACCCAAAGGTCAATTAGAATTCAAGAGCTTCAAGGCATCCCAGGACACCCCACAGGAAAGGAAATGAGAACATTTTCGCACGTTCTGCAAACGAATTCGTTTCCAGATCCTGTCTCATTTTTGAGACAACATTTCAACTCACAACAACAACAACGACAACGACGACGACTAGTACTAGTACTACTAATACTAGTAGTATTAGACTACTAATAGAACATTTTATTCAGCCCTGAACAATCCGTAAGATCACATCAACCATCTACCTCATCTAATATTTTAGGTCCTCCATTGGGTCAGGGATCACCCTAGGACCATCGCAATAATAAAATTATTAATAAATAATAATTTAATAAAATTGTCCGAGAGAAAAAGAAATTCTAAGAGTTAGAAAATGAGCTATTGTCTTTTAGTCCGTTTACGGTTCCATCCTCGTTTCCTCCATGTGCTGGACTTCCATATCTTCCAGATCCGATATGACTCCGACATTGTCTTGATTGATAACCACATGAGAAGTCGCCTTGAGACACCATGCTGTCTCCAAATCTTCCACGATTCCGCCGAGATGGCTCCTCTCCAGTTCGCCACGAAAGCTGTGATCAGTCCCTCCTGTTCTCCAGTGCCGCCAGATGGATTGTTTTGCTTCATCCACTGGTTGATATCTGGCGTGTTATACTTGTCGACCTTGAACCTATGGAAGTAGTTCAGGTCGAACGTGTCAGCAATCACCGCCACATCGCAAACCATATATCGCGCCCCGTGCCACGCACAGAGGTCGGGAATTCTTGTCCCATTCCGCGTTGGAATTCGTGGCTCTAACTTCACGATGTAGCCTCTTCTTTCGAGGTGGGCTGCCAGCATACGGACGAGGGCATCGTGTCTGAGGTGGCGAGGGCCATTCGTTCTATGACAGTTTTGAATGATGTGGCCCAGTGATTCTGTCACACCGCAACCGGCATCGCAGGATGTGTCGGCAACTGGGCATCTCCTTGCCGAACGCAGCTTGTTCTGTAAGACGCCGGCGCGGACCTTCACACATTGCAGAAATTGTTTATTTTGCATTCTGTTGACACCATCGACCAGCCACTCGCTACTACTGCTAGTACTACCACTACTACAGTGTTGCTGTTGCTCACAAAAACAACATCCATCGCTCCTGCTCGAAATGATTTGTCAACATTCCTAAGCTACGTTCGCACAACGACACAAGCACACACAAAAAAAAGTAAAAACATCAACACAACACACTTTAAACCGTTAACTATTTAAAACATCTTCTTACCTTACAAAACATCACAACCAACCAATCATTGAAACTATTTTGGACACCTGGCATCCAGGTTAGCTTGAGAAACGAGCCGTTTGTTCCTCAATTGAGACAACGAATAGGCGAATATTTGCTGAATTATTGCACAATTAGTTGACAATTCGTCGTTATTTTTAGTTCAGATTTCGTAGAAATTCCGTCCATTTCAAGTTTCGCTATAATTAGCCACCGAATATGCACAAAATGCACATGCATCACCTTGTGCTCACCATAGCGGGATAATTTCTGCATAAATCTTGAAATTGTGACAGAAACATCCTGATAAATGTTCTATTAAACGTGCTGTTAAATATCCATTAAAAATATTCTGTTCCAACGTAATTATGTGCGTCTCAAGGTCAATAAACCAGCATGTTGGCGTTCAAGGACAACAGAATATTGAGCACATTTCGAGTACATTTGTCGCCTTTTAAATAAATATTTATGAATTAATTTATTCATGAATGCATGAATTATTTATATCCGCTGACCTGTGTCAAATGATGATGTAATTAATATTAATTTCGTACCGTCGTATAATATCATGTAATCGTTATCATGATCACGTAGTTTTTGTATTTAAAACTTAAATCTTACAAAAAGTGTTTTAATTTAAAACATAGGTTCCCACTTTTAGCTTCGTATTATTTAAGATTACGACTGCTAATTAACATAAAATTTGCATATTACGACTGCTAATTAGCATACAATTTGCATATTCGACTTAATACCAGTACATTTCAGTACATTCTCAGTACATGTGCTAAAGTTAACAAATTGAAAGTTTGCAGTCTTTAAATCTTTCAAAATATAATTTATCTTTTTATTTTCTGCTTCATTAGGATTTAATCATTTTTAAAAAATATTTAATCGATTTAAAATATTTATTAGATTTAAAAAATTTAATCAATTTAAAAGATTTAAAATATTTAATTTAATATTTAATAGATTTGCAGTGATTCTGATAAATGCTGATAAGAAAGTATTTTCCCGCAAAAGTTGAACTAATTTTTCGACATTTGATTGAAAACTGAATTTTAAACCGATGTTATTTTGAGATCCAAAATGTCTCGACATTAAGAAAACAAAAATTTGTCCCTAAAAAATAAATAATTTAGAGTATATTTATTTTTAAATAAAAAATAAATAATTTAAAATATATTCATTTTTTAATCCTTTATAATTGCAATGGTTCTCTTGGAGGTTCTCCTGAGTACCACTGTAAATAGCAATGTGTTTGGATAATTTTTGGAAGTTTCTATAAAATTGATTAAATTTTTTATTGCATTAGAGAGATTTTTTCAAAATTTAAAATTTAATTTAGCATTAATAGATGGTAATAATAATAATAACATATAATAATAATAATCATAATCATAATAATAATAATCATAATCATAATAATAATAATAATAATGATAATAATAATAATAAAATATATAAAATATGCCCAACAAGATCTACTCATGATGATTTATAGACAGGTAAAAATGATGATTGACATTTGTCATTTTGGGGCATCCCCCATCATGAACAACAATTAGAACAAGAATTTGAAAAATTATTGTTAATAATTCAAACAATAACGTCAAAAATAATTTTAAAAATCATTTGAACAATAACTTTAAAAATAATTTCACAAATAATAATAATAACGTCAAAAATAATTTTAAAAATCATTTGAACATTAACTTTAAAAATAATTTCACAAATAATTTGTCTCAAACTGTCAACACGTCAGGCATGTTCTGACAGCACCAAGACTGATTTTCAAGTGATCCAATGCGGTCCCATTTCTGATTTATGGTCTTTCATTGGTTTAATAATATTTTAAAAATATTTTCTATAAAAATAATATATTTATTTTCAACAAAATTTTTTTAAAGAAGAAAGTTATAAATTATATGGATGAAAATAACAACAACAATAATAATGACAATTTAATTGATTTCAAAAGTCAATATTTTGAATAATTTCGTTAAAATATCATTTTACACCTCGTTAAATAAATGGTAAAACATAAAAAAGTAAACTAAATTTAATTAAATTATTAATCAAGTACTAACAATTTGTATTGCAACATTCCAGCATTACATGCACACAACGTGTTTTACAAAGACGGTGCTAAAAATAAACCACAAATACGATTAAAAATAGCCACAAATGTGATTAAAAATAAATCAGAAATGCGATTACAATTCAGGGTCCAGCTTTGTACGCCTTCAACAACGGAGTTTTCAACGAGGAAGACTGGAAGGGACTGAGGATGATGTGCGAAAGCATCAAACACGGAGATCCGTTCAAAGTCGGATACTTTGGAATGGGATTCAAGTCGGTCTTCCACTTTACAGGTCCGTGAAAATCATCGTGAAAGTTCAATTGTTTTATGTGTTGTTTGTAATGACCTGGTTAATGTCATTAACGCTATCATGTCTATTGATGTTATTATTATTATTATTATTATTATTATTATTATTATTATTATTATTATTATTATTATTATTATTGTTGTTGTTGTTGTTGTTGTTGTTGTTGTTGTTGTTGTTGTTGTTGTTGTTGTTGTTGTTGTTGTTGTTGTTGTTGTTGTTGTTGTTGTTGTTGTTGTTGTTGTTGTTGTTGTTATTATTATTATTATTATTATTATTATTATTATTATTATTATTATTATTATTATTGTTGTTGTTTTCATAAGTGAAGTCATCGACGTTGAATCAATAGTATAATTTTCATAAATTCATTCTTTCCAGACCTGCCGAGCGTCATAAGTGGCGACAAATTGGCCTACATCGATCCTCAAAAACAGTTTTTCGACGCCTCGAGTCGAGCCTGGAACCTGTCCAAACATCCTGAACTTCTCGAGAATCTGAGGCACCAAATCGATCCTTACCTGGGAATCTTCGGATGCAACGAGCAGACCTTCACCGAAGGGGAATATCAGGGAACACTGTTTCGTTTCCCTCTGAGACTAGTAAGCGCTTGTTGCTCCTTGTTTACTGCTAATTTAGTAACTCGTTAAAATTATTAAATGATTGTTTATTTACGGTTAAAACGTGTCGTCATAGAAACCGTCCCAGCTCTCTTCTCAGCCGTATAGTCACGATAAAGTGGTCGCCCTGATAGAAAGTTTCAGATCAGAGGCTCACCTTTTGCCCGTGTTCTTGCGCCACATCGAATCCATAGAAATCTATCAAAGAGATTTCTTGGGTTCAGAACCTCGCCTGTTGTTTTCCGCGCGGATTTCTCCTCAGTGCCTTAAAGAAGTTCGCGAAAGCAGAACGGACTTCATGATGAAAACGCAGAAGAGTTTGGATTTCCTCAACAAGCCGATCATATCGACCCATAAACTCGTTATTGAAACAAACGACTCGTCGTCTACTGCGCTCCAACACAAGTACTTGGTTTGTAACTACTTTTGCGGCAATCAGCTTTCGGCGTCCTTCATAAATCTTCTCAAGGACAGCGACTTGAATTACCTTCCCTGGGTGGGCGCAGCGATGCCTTTAATGGATTCCGAATCTGAAGGAACAGTCGACGAGGGGCGTTTCTTCTGCTTCCTGCCTTTGAACCTCGAAGAAGGTTATTCGTCCGGTCTTACGGTTCATCTGAACGGATTCTTTGCTTTGGAGCAAAACAGGAAACACTTGAAATGGCCGGGTGCCTACGCAAACAGATCGAGAGACGATTTGATGGACAAGAGGGTTCGATGGAACGTTTGCCTGATGAAAGAGGCTCTTCCGAAGTGCTACTTCCATCTCATCCGAGAAGCTATTCGCCTGAACGGTCTGAGACCCGATCTCCAGCAGATCAACGGGCACGAACACTCGATCATCGTAACGGAACAGACGATTTACAAGGCCTTTCCAAACTTTGAGACCATCGATCGTCGATGGGAGAGCCTCCTGGTGCCCCTGTACACTGAACTTTTGAGGCAACCTTGCATCAAAACGGCGGGTCAGTGGGTCGAACCCCAAAATGCTGTTTTCAATACACTCGATCCCGAGAGCGACCTGTCGAAGATCATTCTGGAAATATTGTCGGAAAACTCCGTGAGAGTCGCCTGCGTCCCACCTCACGTTTTTCGCGCCATAAAGAAATGTTGTCGCATCAACGTGTCCGAGGTGTCTCCATCGTTGGTAGCAAATTCTTGTCGCTCCCTGCAGAGATCAACGAAGATGTCGGTCTTCAACAAACTTGCTTCGAATCAGAAACTCGAGTTGTTGCGCTTCTTCGTCAGCCATAACAAGTTCGACGCTTTAGACGGCCTGGATTTGCTGCCGCTCCAGGACGGATCTTTCCAGACGTTCCACTACAATCCAAAGAAAGCCGATCGAATCATTTATATAGCCACTGATCAACACCTCTTAAAGCTTCTTCCTGGGGCCGAAAAGAACTTTCTGTTCGTGGGATTGGACGAAGAACTGACCAAACTACTCCTGAAGGCCTCGATGAAAGGTATTTCTGCATTCGTGTTAATTTGCATATTTTATGTTTATTATTTCAAGTATAAATTAAAAGCATTAAATACTTGTTTGACTTGTATTTATTTATTTTGTTGTATTAAAATTGAGTTTTTGAAATAATTTTTCTGAAGGAATGACTCAACTAAAGCCATTGGATTCTGAAGCTATCGCCAATTTGATTCCAAAATGCTTTCCCGTCAAACTACGAAACCAGATTGAAAAATCCTCCGAGCCCATAGAATGGATACCAGGTGCAGTCGGACACCCCGGCGAGGGATGGCTGGAGTCGGTGTGGAACTTCTTGATCAACCACTCTCCTCGGGATCTTTCAAAGGTGGAAAAACTTCCCCTTTTGCCTGTGAAAACATACTTCAATCATTCCGGAGAGAAAGTTGTCGTCTTATGTCCGTTATTAGACTTTCAAAATGTGCGAATTTTAAGAGTCAATGAAGAAATGCAACTTGGAAAAGAAACAGAAGATATCCTCGTCAAATTAGGAATTTCAGTTTTGGACGGGGTGCCGGAGTACATCAGACTCCATCCTCTGGCGGTGAGGAATTTCGTCTTTCTCCCGAATTATTTAGGCATTTTGAAAGCTCTGGACAAGTTGTGCAGAATTAGGGATTTGAAAAATGTCCTGACTACAATAAGAAACAACACCTCGGACGAAGACAAAAGAAAACTGAGGGAACTTTTCTCCAAAATGTCCCCATACGAAGTCCACGATGATTTCAGAATCCTGTTGGAACATCTTCCTCTATTCGAAGCCGTCACAACCTCTGCAAAAAGCCAGTCGTCGGGACCAAAATTCGTTTCCTTTCGGGAGTGTCAGGTGGCAGCTCCTTTCGAAAAAATTGAATTCCCGTTGAGCCGTCCTTTGCTCGACATTTCCGACATAAGTTCACAATCTTTAGGCAAATTGTTAGGCGTCAAACAGCTAAATCTTGTCCAGTTGTTAATAAAAGTCGTTTTTAAAGACATAGAGGAAGCTTACTACGACCGCGAACAGATTAAGGAAGTAATGCTTTACGTCCTCAAACTGTATCACAGGTGACGAATAATTTCAATATTAGTAACAATTTAATCGATCGATAAATAATTGTAGCAGCGAACAACTTTTTTCAGATTTAACGAGCCAGATGCAATTGTTTTGAGGGGTTCGTTGAATTCACTCCCATTCATCGAAAGAAATGATCTCTTTGTGCGCGTTTCTCACTTCTTCAGCCCAGAAAATGAATTGGTGAAAAAGCTGTTCGCCCACGAGAAGCGCTTTCCTGACAAGGATTACTTGGATCCACTGGTTCTTCCGGTGCTCAAGGAAATTGGACTCAGGAATTTGGAGAGCATCGAAGCTGAGGATATCAGAGAAGCTGCGGAGAGTGTGGAATTTCTTTATGCTGCCCTCGGGAAAGAAGATGGCAGGTTTAAAGAGGTGACGCTACACTCGCTGGAGGAAAAATCAGCTGCCATAGTGGAAATAATTCAAAAATTTCCAGAAAAATTATCAGAGGAATGCAGCACCGGAACAAAGTTGGGAACGTCATTGCAATCGATCAAGTGGGCAGTTTGCGACCAGCACAGACCTCCTTTGTATCCAAAGACACTGTCTTGGCACGGCAACGAGAAAGATTCTAAAATGAATGGCAGATTTGCGATGCCTAAGGACATGACATCCGTCAAACATGCCTCCTTGGCCGGTTCGGTGTTACCGATATCGACATCAAATATTTCATGCGAACTGGAACAAGCCTTGGGGTGGACAGATCCACCCAGTCTCGACGTTGTGATCCAGCAGTTGAAAAGTGTCGTGATTTCGTATAACAATCAGGAGAAAATGGCTTATTCTGAAATGGTGAGGTGCATTTATTCAGAACTCTCGAATCATCCAGTCGATGACATCAAACGAATGCTAGAAAATCTTGAAGTTCCAAAGGATTGGATTTGGACTGGAGAGGTATGGAGATATTTATTTGAATAAATCATTATTTTTAAAGTTATAAGCAGAATAATATTTTTAATTAAAGGGATTTGTTTCTGGAAAAAGAGTGGTAATCAATCAGCCTTTCATGGACTTGAGACCGTTCATCTTCAACATTCCTCCTGAAGTCAATTCGGTCTCTGACTTTTTAGAAAAAGCAGCCAACTTGCAGAGATCGTGTTCATTGGTGGATGTTCTCAAACTCATCCGAGAAAAGCACGAAGATTCGTGTGGCACAAAAAATGGATTCTCCCTGGCCGACATCAGAAAAGATCTTCACTTGTGCGTCTGCATTCTCAACGAACTCAAATCACTCGTTGAAAGTTGTGAAAGTGAAGAGAAAAAATCAAATTTATTGGAGGACTTTAAACAGAATTTATGTTTGCCGGTTCTTACTGAAAATTCGAATTCACTAAATTTGGCGCCTCTCAGCGACTGCACGTTTTGCGACGAAGAGTGGCTTCGTCAAGGTAACACGTGACAACACTTCTTCAAATCAATGCATACGCACTAAATCCATGTTCTTTCCACGTAGGTTATAACATTTCCGAGTTCGGAATCAACGACGAAGATTCTGTCTCTATTTCCCTGGTCCATCCCAACGTTCCAGCGAGCACCTCCGAAGTTCTGGGAGTTCCGACTTTGATGTCGAGAATGTTGGATGCCGAAGAATTGGACATCAGTTTCGGACAATCGGATTCTTTGACTCATCGACTGAACACCTTAATTCTCGAATATGCAGATGGATTTGCAATTCCCAAGGAATTGGTTCAAAATGCAGACGATGCTGGCGCCACGGAGGTGAGATTTTTAGTCAATGTTTTTATTCATTTGTTCGACTCAAAGAAGAATTTTAAACTAACTAATAATATGGATATTTATTAAATACGTAAATAAGAAACTTAATATAAATTCAGGTCTGTTTTCTGTACGATGAAAGAGAGAATGAAGATGCAAAAACTTGCCTCTTGGACGAAGGCATGAAAGAATGCCAGGGACCTGCTTTGTGGGTTTACAACAACGCCGTCTTCGAAGATTCAGATTTTGAAAACATCACAAAACTCAACGGTGCCACAAAGCTCAGACAACCAGAAAAAATTGGCAGGTTTGGACTGGGCTTCAACGCCGTCTACAATTTGACAGACATTCCAAGTTTCGTGAGCAGACACAACGTCGTCATTTTTGACCCTCATACCTACCATTTGGGAAAGAGTATCAAAGACAAGCGTAAACCGGGCATCAGAATAGATTTAAGACGACATAAAAGAAATCTGAAGAGATTTGGGAACCAATTCAAACCTTACAACAACATCTTCGGATGCAACCTAATGTCAGAAAATCAAATGGATTCTTATCAGGGAACTCTGTTCAGGCTGCCCTTAAGAACTCGCGCCCAAGCGGCCAGGAGTGAAATATCGTCAAAGCATTACGATGACAGAGAAATGAAAGAGTTGCTGAGAATGATCGTTTCGTCTTGCGAAAACCTCTTGTTATTTTCTCAGAACGTTGTCAAAATAAGCATTCATTACCTTCCAAAAAAAGGAAATCCCTTGACGCACACCGTGGAACTATTTTCGATGGAAAAACAGCTGACGAAAGTATTGAGGAGCTTGGAAACGTGTTCCATTCCAGAAGAAAATTATCGCTCGCTCAAAGCAGCATCGAACGTACTGAGAAAGATCAGAAGAGATTCAGAGGTGGAAGCCGCAAATTCAATTAATTCTTCCATTATAATTCGTCTAAACAGCAAATGCCACGACTTGGCAAAAGATGATAAATTAGCAGACGCTAAGCTTTACAAGGACCAAATCGTTTCCAGTTCATGGTTGCTTCGTACGTGCATGGGAACTGCCGACTCTTTGAAAATGGCCATTCAAGATGACTCTCTGGTACCCTGCGTTACTGTTGCTGCCCGAATCCAATGTTTCGAAGATAAAGTTTTCACCCCAATTCAGTTGAATTCTGGAGCAATCTTTTCTTTCATGCCTCTTCCCATAAGATCCGGCCTCCCAGTTCACATAAACGGATCGTTTTCCGTCACTTCCAACAGAAAGTTTCTGTGCTCAAAGAGTGAGGACGATAAATTCGACCTGAGACCGGTTTGGAATGAATTTTTGCTCAAAGATGCAGCTTGTGCAGCATACCTGGGAACTTTGGAAGACCTTGCAAGCATTTGCGAGACCAACGAATCAACGGAATTTTATCTATTGTGGCCTAATCCAACTGCTGCAGACTCTTGTTGTGAATCGCTTTTGATGGCGTTTTACGAACGTTTAACTTTTCAAGAAAGCAAAGATTCTCTGTTCTCAGATGGCCACAGTTGGGCTCCATTTTCAAGAACGATGTATTTGGAATTCGGGTTTGCAAATTCGGAAATTGGAAGGACGGCTTATGAGGTTTTCAATGATCTCAGTTCTGACCTGTTGAATAACAATTCCATCGTTGCTTTCCTGCCATGTTGGCTGGAAAACGTCTTCGCCAATTTATCCGATCAAAGTCATTTGTATCTGAACAGTTTCGATATGGTTCGATTCTTTACAGAAGTTTTCATACCGAACGTGAACAAAATCTCGGCAGAGAAGAGAGACAAACTCCTTCTCCATGCCTTGTCTCTGGAGAACGAACATCTGAATGACCTGATTGCAAACCACTCTTGCATACCTGTCTCGCCCGACGGATCAACGATGAAATCCACGAAAGAATTAGTCGATCCAACGTCTCCTCTGGCCAAAATGTTTGTCGACCAGGACGGACGATTTCCACTTGCAGGAAGTTCCTACGTCGATTCTGCCAATCTTCGATTGTTGAGATTGATCGGGATGAAGCACGAAGTTAAACACTTTTCCTGGGATGACTTGGTGGAAAGAGCGTTCGTCATTTCCAACTTACCAGGCGACGAAGTCGTTTTAAGATCGATGGTAACTGCCGTTCTCGATACCACTGCTTCGTTGATCGAATTCGGAGATGGATTTAGGAAAACTGCTTTCCAGAATGAATTTCGAAGAACTCCGTTTTTGCCCGTCATGAAGAGACCTCAGTCTTTTCCACTGCCTTGGAAGGACGATTTCAATGGCGTCCTGCTGAAGCCATGCGAGATTTACGCTCCGGAATCATTCGATCTCGTCTGTTGCGTCAGACCCGTCGTCGATGTCAGCGTCTTTCCAGTTACTCCACGTCTGGAAATTGTCAAAGACTTTCTACTTTTAAATTCCTCTGATCAGGAACCCACAATCGAAGCCGTTTTGGAACAACTCGATGTCATCACTTCAAATTTTCTTCCATCAGAAGGCATCAAAGCAAAATCTTTCGACACCGTTCAGGCCATGTGCTTCAAAATTTACGATTTTTTCCAGCAAAAAGTTGCAAGGATGGAACACTCAAATAAACAAAGTCTCATCGATGCTTTGAAGGAAAAGGCTTTCATCATCACTTCAGAATCATTTCTTTCTCCAGAAAAGGTTGCATTCAACTTCCAACACTTTCTTTGTTCTCCCTATTTGTTCAGCGTTCCGGACAACCTCAAACGTAACTTTTACGATCTCCTGAAATCGGTTGGAGTTCGAGATCAATTCGACGTCTCAGATTACATGAAGGCACTGCAAACCATGAAGTCGAACTTTGGCGATTCTTCTTTGGACAAACTGACCCTCAGAAAAGCTCTTCATTTGGTGAACTCTCTGGGCGAATGCATGACCGAGCATCATGTGATGCTGGATGATGTCAATGCATCTTTTGAAACCATCTACATACCAGATTCTCAGGCTTTCATGAAACCTGCCCATGAACTCTGCTACAACGAACCTGACTGCAAGTGGCTTCCATCGAACGATTCCTCATCGTTTTCTCATCCTTTGATCCCATTCGCCATCTCTAAACAGCTGGGCGTCAACACGAACCGTTTGGAAGTTTTGAAAAAACATTCAAGAGGGATAGGGTTTGGTCAGAGAGAAAAACTGACGAACAGAATTAGAAGAATTTTGGCCGGGTATCCGTACGACAAGGAGATTCTCAAGGAACTTTTACAGAACGCCGACGATGCCGGTGCTACCGAAATATCGTTCATCAAAGATTCAAGACAGCACGGCACAAATAAAATCTTTGACAAATCGTGGAAACCGCTCCAGGGACCGGCTCTGTGTATCTACAACAACGTGGCTTTCAACGAGGAAGATTTGGATGCCATTCAGAAATTAGGAGAAGGAAGCAAGAGAAACGATCCAAACAAAACCGGCCAATATGGAGTTGGATTCAACTGCGTTTACCACTTAACAGACGCTCCATCCTTCTTGACTTGCGGTCCAAACATTCCAGAAACGCTATGCGTGTTCGATCCTCATGCGACCTTTGTTCCAGAATCCACAATTCAAGAGCCTGGAAGGCGTTTCCAAAACGTTGATCAACTGAAGACCATCTTCACTGACGTGTTCGAATGCTATCTCGAAGACAAGTTTGACCTTCGAAACGGAACCATGTTTCGTTTGCCTTTGAGAAATCCAGAAATGGCAAAAGAATCTGAAATTTCCGAGAGAGCAATATCCCCTGAAGACATAAGCGAACTTTTCCAGAAGTTTTCTTCCGAGTTAAGCGATTGTATGCTTTTTCTGAACAACATCAGGCAAGTCACGCTGTGCGAGATTGAAAAACATTCGGGCAAACTGGTCGTTTTGTACAAAGTTTCGTCGAAAATCAACGATGCCGACTCGATGAACTTAAGTCAATTCACGGGAAAAATTTCCAACAAAATATCATTCATTAAATCTGGCCAATTGAAAGATTTGGCCCAGTTTGATACCTCTTATCAACTCATCGTCTCAGACAGTTCAGGCTTTTCTGAAAAGTGGCTCGTTTCAAAATCTTTTGGATTTGACAAAAATGCCGACATTTGTCAAAAGGTGTTAGATGCATTTCGGAATAAGGAACTCATGCTGATGCCTCTGGGTGGAGTGGCGGCTCTTTTGGAAAACATCGGAAAAAGTGGAAGGAATGGTAAGAAACGAACCAACAAACTGTTTTGCTTGCTGCCCCTACCCGTCAAGTCGGAATTTCCAGTCCATGTAAACGGCCATTTTGCCATCGATTACGAGGCTCGTCGAAACTTGTGGTATGAGGAGAGTGAAAGCGACCCTAAAACTGAATGGAACAAACTTCTCTTCCAGAATGTCGTCTCCAGAGCTTACGTGACACTCCTTCAAGTGTTGACGTCGTTTATTCCCGACGTCGAGCAACCTCAGAGTAAAAACGCCCATCCGCTCAACTTAAACTTCTACAACGAACTGTTTCCTATTTTGAAGACCGATGCCACTTCCTATTGGAAGCTCTGCGGTACGAGCGTCTACCGAATCATCGTTCAGGACAAACTGAAAATTTTGCCAATGTTCACGACCCAAACAGAAGGCAAGGCCAAGGGTCCCCCTCGTTTGAAGTGGGTGACCCTGAGCACTTCCGACAGCCTGAGACCAATGTTCGACAACTTGGATACCATCGAATTCAAAGGAAACGACTCCACACACAAGAGTGGGAATGGAAAAGCTCAAATCCTGCGAGAGGTTCTCACGAGTTTAAGGTATCCTCTCCTTGCTCTGCCCTTGAAGTTGCTGGAATGTTTTAAGATGTCGCAGGTGGACGTCGAATGTGTCACACCATCCTCCGTCATCGATTACATACACTCCTGTTCTCCATCATTTTCCAAATGTAGCTTGGACAAACTTCCGAAACCCATTGTCGAAACCTCGATAGAATCAATGGAACGTTTGAAACTTCTTCTCCGTTATTTCTCCATGGACGAACAGCATTTCTTTGCGAACCTGGAGGGTCTTCCTCTGCTTTTGACGGCCGACGGATGTCTTCGAGTTTTTTCCTCGAAATCTCCAATTTATTGTTCCGAGTTTTCAGACATTTTTTCGAGTCAGGGACAAAGATTCGTTCATCCTTCTTTAAACTTGGAGATATCCAAAATACACGCAGAGACATCTAGTGGAATATTTGCAGAATTTAACATGGGTGCTTTTGCTGAATTGTTGCCTTTGATATGCTCTGAAAACGTGTACTGCAATGGTAGCGTACTGAGTGGTAAGTTGCTAGAAATGGGTCCATTTTCGGCCGAGTTACTGAGCCGAGTTTGGTCCTACATGAGGCAGGCATGTGAAAACATCAACAAGAAAGACATTGAATCGTTCCTTAAGCCTATCGAGAATTGGTGTTTGTTGCCCATAAAGTTCAGGTGGCCTTCCGCAAGAGACGGCAATAAGCAGCCCGTCAGAGGACTACTTTCTGTCAAACATTTGAAAGTCGTCATCGACTACTCGAGAAACAGTTTGGTCAGCCCTGCATTTAAAGCATGTCTAAGAAAGATCAACGTTCCAGACTTAGATTGCGATGCCCTCCACGATAGAAGTGACAAGCGACAGGAGAAAAACGACCCGAACTTTGCGTTCGTTAGGCAAATGATCTCCAGCATCGACAATCCGTCATCTCTCCTCGTTGCCATGTCGTACGCCATGGAAACTTACCACGCACAATTGAATTTGAGTGACAGTTCTACCGTGCTCAAGTACTTTGCTTCCTCTCTTGAGACGTGGAAAAATGATTCGGAGTCGATAAATCTCTTAAGAAATCTTTGTTTGCACGTGACCACCGATGAAACCTTGACCTGCCTGAAGGACATGGAAGCCATCTTTGTGAACGAAGAAATTCCGAAATTTAATCTACAGATTTGGAAACGCAACAATGGCGTATTGTTTCTCAAGTTTAATCCTCTGTTTACAGATATGTACCTGGCATTGAATTGTAGAGTTGTCTCTCCCGCTCAGATGTACCTCGATTTCATTTTATCAAATATGAGATTCATAGAGCAAAACGAATGGATCCACCACGTCCAATACCTCAAAGACAAGGTTCTGAGCGATGAAAAATATGCCAGCAACAAGTCATTCGTCTTAGAAAATCTCAGATCTCTGGAGTTCATAAGCAAAGGTGGAACGAACCGGAAATTCGCCAAAGCAAATGATTACTTCGATCCTCGAAATGCAACATTCAAAACTTTATTTTCCGGACGCCCTGAAATGTTTCCACCATCTCCTTTCAACGACTACAAATGGCTCGACTTCCTCAAGCAGATCGGACTACAATGTCACACGACGAAAGAGCTTTGCCTAAGATTTGCAAAGGAAATCGAAAGTGAAGCCAAAAAAGGTCCAACGGAACTGACCTACGAACGTTCAAAAGTCCTCATGAATGACATTTTGTCGCCTGCCAATTTGGCCGACGTGGAATTCCTTGAAAACATTTCAACGATCAAGTTCATACCTCAAGCCAAATTGAAAGCCTCGTACAAAAACATACACTTGGGGTTCGGAAAGTCGCACAAATTCATATCATTTCAGGAGGGAATTCTAGAGCGACACGATGTTTTAGTCTGGACGAGTTCATTCCTTATCCCACAGTGGGCAGACCCCTTCAAGACCTCGCTCATCAACGGACATTCCAATGGACACGATCATCATCATCAAAACTTTAAAAACAATATTTCCTTTGCTTTGAAACTAAAAGACCAGCCGCCTTTAGACTTGGTCATTGGCCACATGAAGAACTTGTGCTCGTGCGACAAAAACTCTGCGATTTCAAAAGAGGATCCAGAATTCAACTGCTTCATTCGTAATGACAGTCTGAAGAAAATTTATCATCACTTGCAGACCAGACTCTCGAGACAGGATGATGGCGATGACGACGGCGATAATGACAATTATGAGGACGTACTTTGTCAAATACAACAACTTGCCGAGTTTCCTTGCGTCGTCACAAACATGGGAAAGACATTCGTTTTCCCAAAAGAAGTCGTCATCGATCTCCGCGAAGAAGACCAAATCCAGCCTTACCTCTGGAAGTTGCCAACAGAGCTCGGGGAATTGGAACGGCTGTTCTTGAAAATGGGTGTGGCCAAGAAAGCGTCAGACGTACATTATGCAAATGCGCTGAACGGTTTGCAGAAATCTGTCTCAAAGAAGAGAATGCATCCCAACGAACTGCGAGCGGCTTTCAAAGCGGTTGCCGGACTTTTCAACATCCTCTACCAAGCAAAGAATCACTCGGAAGCCCTATATCAGCTCGAGCATCTTTACCTGCCAGCATCGAACGGATGTTTTGAAAAATCCTCGGATCTCATTTACAACGACGAACCGTCCTGGACCGAACGTATCAAGAAAATCAACTCTCCATTCCTCGTCAACTTATCGGAATGCGGACTCCAGACAAAACTGCATCTGGAAATGATCAAACTCCTTCCTTCTCATTTGAAACCGCAAATGCTTTCGTCGGTGGTGAGTGAAATTTTGGAAAACCCAGCTTGTTCTTCTCCCAATGTGCACACAGTTGCTGACAAATTGAAATATCAAATGAGTTCCAGAGCTTTCGCGTTTGGTGTGGCTCGCCTGATAAAACACGAACATAGAAAATCCGCTCACAAAATTTCAAACGAAGTCATCGAATCCGTACAACAACAGCTCGCTTCTCTCCAAGTTTCCGGCATCGACAAAGTTCAAACTTTCCTACTGTGCTCGGGTCAAAAAATTCCGGGAAGCGAGAACAACTCCTGCACTTTTGTCGAGAAAATGTCGACAGCAGAAGACGAGATATCGTGGAAGATATACATCGATAGGTCTCTCAAGTTGGACGACGAACTTCAAGTTTCAATCTCAGAAGTCGTGAACAAAATTGCTGGAGGCCTTTTAAAAAACTCCATCCATTACATCCAACCCATTCTTTCCTGTCCTCCTCACACCATTTCAAAAGTCCTCGACAGACTCAAAGTCAGACCTGACAGACAGAACAGCGATGATATCATATCCTCCGTCCTTCCAGTTGCGGGTTCTCTTATTCCAGTGGAAGATCATCACCTGTTGAAGGAAGACTTTGAAGAATTCGATGCCGGTGAATACGTAGGATACGAATTGGACGATGAGCTCACAGGAGAAGCCACCATTATTTACGCCATAGTCGTTCAGAAGTCCAACGGAAATGTTGGAAATGAAAAACAACTAAACGGAACATCAGAGCAGAGCAAATCCAAAAACGAAAGTGCCTGCTTAAATCTCAAATATTTAATCAACGTTGGCGATGAACGTGAATTGGTCGAAGTCTTATCGGCTGATTTATACAAATTTCAAAGGGTTGAAAAAATAATTAAAAGCACGGACTCCTACGACTCCCCGAGACCTTCCCCCGATCACAGGAGCAATTCTCCCTGCTTCCACTCCAACAAACCATCGCCTGAACCTCAGAGTAGACCGAGCCTTTCGCCCCGTGATTTGCATCCTACAAAAATAAAATTAGAAAATGTCAGGAGAAATCTCTTCGGAACTTCCAATGGGACACACGCGGATGAGACAAAAAAAGAAAGGAATGATTCGAGTAATCGAGATAAATCACCCTTTTCACGATCTCCATTGAAGTCTCCCAAGGACGCGGATGAAAATGTTTTCAAAATACCAATCATCAACGAAGAGATAGAAAAGGCAAAAGCTGAAGTTGCAAGTATCCTCGAAGAAGCGTGGAAGATGCCAGAAGCACAAAGGAAAAAAGTCGTTAAAAGGTAACTTGGCTTCTTTCGCGGGAATGTAACGCCATCGTTACGTTAATTATAATCGTTATTAATTCATAACTTTTTATTCAGGTTGCTCCTGAAATGGCATCCAGATAAAAACATGGACAATGAATATTTTGCAACGGTCGTCACGCAATTCATTTACAACAAAATCGAGAGCTTGGAAATGAGTCTTCCCCGTCCCAAAACATTCGAAGATTTCCGTTACGAAGCTCATCCCGATCCAAGAAATCCTTTTGCTGGAGAGAAATCTTTCCAGGAAAATTTCTTTAAGGCATATCAAAAATTCTCCGAGCATTTGAACAGACGAGCCAAAGAACAAAAAGAGCAACGCGAGCGTTACAAAGAAAACTTTGCTCGTGAATTTTACCATCAAAGGGGAAATCATTCTTTCAACTTCCACGTTCCTCCAACATTTGCCAGTACCAACCCACAACCGGCTTTGGCCAAAAGGTTCTTGAGGCAGGCCCAAGAAGACTTGAAAGCAGTAGATAACGATCTGAATTTAAATGCTAACCCTGCTTTCGAATGGGCTTGTTTCAAAGCACACCAGGTATGACGATGACGCGATGATTTAATGATAATTTAAACGAATATTTGGTCTTTATGGTAATGTCAAATTTACTTTGAACAGAGATAACCGCATCCTAATCTTTCATTGACTTTTCAGGCTGCCGAGAAATCCCTGAAAGCGGCTCAATTCTTCGTGGACGCTTCGATTAGTTTAAGTCACGACCTCGTTGTCCTCGCTTCTTCCTTGGAGGATTTGGATCTCAGAAGTTCTGCACAACGCCTTCAGGATGTCGTTGGAAATTCAAACAAGTTGTACAACCCGGAGCCCATCGATTTCATGGTTATACCTCACGACAAATACACTCAGGAAATGGCAAAAAAATCGGTCGAATTGGCCAAATTAATTTTAGAGAGAGTCACGGAAATAATCGAATTCAAAGAATGATATCGTTTCGGCAACGGATCTTTGTTGATGATGCTAATCTAATGATAAAATTTCATTCGGTTATTATTACATGTCCCGAAACGTAGGCGATGCGCGAATAATGGAAGTAGACAATATTTTCCAATATTTTTGGACGCATGTCTTCACCGTCTGTGATATTCTTATAGCTGATAATCAAAATATGTTTCTATGTGTTTCGACGCCGTACAGTCCAACCATGAATAGAGGAGGTGGTAACATCTAATTGACCTCAATTATCCTCTTAAGTAATGACAATAACAAGCGAAAGCCCAAAAATGGCAACATATAACTTTTAATGTTCTTACCTCAGGTTTCTTTCTTTATATTTTTCCGTGAGTTGAAATGTTTACCACTGATCAAGTTTACATATTATTTTTTTTTTCGAGGTTTTGATGAATTCAACGATCTAATTTCTGTGCGGTTAAAGGACATTTCTTTTTAAACATTTCGAGACTCACTTGGACGTTCAATTACAAGCATCATCGACACTCTTACCATGCTAATTTATTTACATCAAACGAGTTTTGTGAGACAGCATAGAAACGAAAAGGTGACCAATAGATGCTCTATCAGATATATCATTTGTGACAGACAAAAGGTAAATAACCACCTTCTCTTGATGGAAAGATTAGCCATTACATTCTCATCGAAATAGCAGTGCATGAAAATCTGAATCGGTGTTCTGATCTAAAATCGTTCCAAATCGAAACATCAAGAGAAGGATGGCACGAATCCGAACGGGATCGGTAAAGACCTCGGATCAACATTTGAAACTCTAACACTAGATTAGTCTCCACTTTGTAACATCTAATCCGAACAATCGAAATGGCTCCCGTCGTGTGGCCAACGATCCAATCGATGAAGCAATTTAAGCACCTCTGAAAATCAAAATGGAACGGCCAAAAGATGCAAGTATGACCTTTGGCAACATCTGACGTAGGTAAAAGCAAACGAATTATCCTGACAAAGACTAACTGGGTCACACTTCACTGAGTTCACTTTTTCTGCTTGATTCCACTTCATGAAACAATTAAGTCATTTTAGCTACTTTTTCATTTAATGAATGCAATTCAGAAGGTTCACAATGAAGCACATGCATGCAATAGGAAGCTGTCGAACATCGATAGAACGTCTTTCCCCGAACGCGCAGACCTCCGTCGGGTTTTCCGACCCGGTCCGCGGACCCCGACCTCCCCGACGCCCGGAGAGGAGGCGGGGCGGCCGATCGTTTCTATTTGGAAACCTATAGATCGTTAAATATCTACTTAAAATGTAAACTTTAAAATCATAAGAAGATTAGAATCGATTACACTCATAAATATTTTACACGAACGTACGAAAGCGACTCGGCTACTGAAGCACACGAACACAAAGTAAACGTTTGGAGGATGCAACTCGTTTCGTTTTCGAGCGAGCGGGAAGTGTAGCCGGAGAAGTTTCGTCTCTGGAACTCGCCGGCGGAAACGGCTTCCGGAAAAAGTCGACCGAAAAGTGGCACGGGCTCCCAAGAGAATCGACGAAAGTAACTCTGACCGACTTATGCAGAAGCAGGTGGCTTTAAACTGTAACGGATATAAAAAAAAAGAAAATTAAGAGATTGCAGTCGCACGACACCCGGGCACGAACTGCAGATCGCAAAACCGAACACGGAGCGCTTCGTGCTCCACGGCACGCGACCGCTCCAGCTGCTAGTCATAATCAAAGATCAAAGCCTATAGCATTGCAATCGCCACGACAACCGTTCTTAGTTCGACCCCTTGCAGCAACTCCTGCACTATTCCAGAGCTGAAACATCCCCTTTGGAGGTAAATGCATAATCCTAAAGTGACAGGCGTCGGTGCAGAAAATATTTTTAAAAATTATTCGATCGGTGCATCGATCCGTGCGACGTAATTATAGTTATAATTATAATTGCCGTCGAGTTGCAAATACTTTTTCGTGATTTCCAAAAAGCGGACTCGGACCTCTCACGACACGCAAGCCGAAGTTTATAGCGAAGAAGAAGAGGAGGAGATATATGCGATCGAGAGTAATAAGCTAGGATTATTATGATTCGAGACGACACCAAAAACAACGACGAGGAAGACGAAACCAACTAGAAGGAAAGAAGGTATTATTGTCGTCGCCATAAAACGTAAACGTCGAGCGGATTCCGGAAAAACCTGCAGGACCGGGTTTTTCGAAGTACTTAGCCGTCTAAGTGGGGGGCGAGGGAGGCGGAGCACCGACTAACGGCACTGCCAGACTTTGATGGTGCTGTCGAGACTTCCCGTTATGACGTACGGTGTTGTCTTGTGAAAATCTGAAAGCGACGACTCGTGAATTACAACATTTTATCATTAAATGTTTAACAAGTTAATACACATTCACCACCTGTCCATCCATCCAATGAAAGAAGTGTTGTTGACATGTCATTTTCATCATCCAATGGTCATCATAATTTATTATAATGGCAGAAGTAACAAAAAACCTCTGAATACTTTATAGTAATAATACATTACTTTATCGTAATAATACATTACTTTATCGTAATAATACATTACTTTATCGTAATAATACATTCCACTAATTAAACTTTATTCTACAACATCTAATTAACAAATACACAATAGTATTTGACCTCTATTCTAGAACCACAATGAATACTATTCAATTTTAATATCAGTAATGCCTAACATTGGTACCTTGCACTATACAGTTACATAGCATTGTATTCTAACGATTACTACACTTAACAACAATCCCTGGCATCACGTTCGGCAAATCAAATCCGGAGACCGACCTAACGTGCAGACAAAGTGCTCGTGAGCATCCAGGGTCTTGCAGTTTCGTTTGTTCGCAACATCCCAAACTCTCAAAGTCCTGTCATCGCCTCCGCTCAGGATGTACTTTCCGCTCGGATGGAACGAGATCGCCCTGACCCAGTTGTCGTGTCCAATCTGCTCGTCGGAAAAGAGGACTCGTTTACGTGTAAACTAATAACTTTTGATAAACGGCTCTAAGTAGGTCGAAGGTCGATCGACCGAAAAGCCCGACTTCGAAGACCGACCAGAGTGAAGAGACACATTTCCGACGTCACGTCCCAGACTCTGATCGTCTTGTCCCTTGATCCGGAAACCAGAAACGGACCCGGTTTCTGGACTTTCTTCATCTGCAAATGATAAATGTACAGCAACAACTGAAATCAATTGTCCTTTGCTTAACATTCATTCATTCATTCATTCATTCATTCATTCATTCATTCATTCATTCATTCACACACAACAATGCCTGTCATCTCCATGTTTGCACAGAAGAACCTGTGAATAAATTGCTCTGTTGCACACAACAATAGTCATTGTGTCATGAGCAATACAATGGCATTTTCAAATTGATACATTCATAATAATAGCATGCACAACAGTACATACTACATGATGCTCTCATTGTTGACAGGCTGAATCCAGTTCAATGTTTAGCCTACATTGCTACCATTATTATTACATTATTATTACTATTACTATTATTATTATTATTATTATCAATATTATTATTATTACTATTACTATTAGTAGTAATGTCGCGACACGACACCACAAAGCCAAACGGCAAAGTCAGACCACAAGATGACTCTGAACGAAACTCAAAAAAAACTAACGTCGATGTTCGCAGCCTCGCAAATGACGGGCACGGCAGGATCGGTGGCCCAGGTGATGCACTCCACCACGTGGTCGTGACCTCTCAGTTCCGCCTTGCATTCCCAAGTGTTGATGGCCCAAACTCTCACTGTCTGATCGTTGGAGCAGCTGGCCAATAGACTGCCGTCAGAGTTTATCCTCACCATCCTCACCCATTCTCTGTGTCCGGTGAGCGTCTTAACGCAATATCTTTATAAAAAAAACACTTAAATGTAATTTTTCCAGCTTTACTAATTGCACGACAATCGCAGGCAGTTAAAATTCTACACCCATAGTAATATTTTCTATTCTTCCTTGAACTAGAGCAGCACGAATCTAATCCTTCGATCATCCGAGTTAAATTTAAAGCGATTGAAACTCACCCAGTTGAAACCTCCCAGATTTTAATGGTCTTGTCCCTTGAAGCAGTGACCACAAAATCACCGCTGGGCATGAAGGTGACGCTCGAGACGTTGTGATCGTGGCCTTAAATGAAATTCAAAGTAAGACCTCCATTTGACTTAAACTGATGATGGTTGTTGACAGTTTGTTGATTGAATTACTTGGAGAAATTTGTGGCATCAAAGAAAGCAAGATGCATTGCAGTAATAGAAACAAAGAGACAATGTAATGATACATTAATATAATGTAATGAGATCATATTAGAGTTGATAAAAAATAATTTAGAAAGTCTTACATCAGAGGAAACTTAAACTTATGAATTCTGCATATGTTATTAGTCCAATTATAATTGAAATTTCGAAAGTACCTCTCATTGTTTTCACGCATTCGTAAGCATTGAAATCCCAAAGTTTGACGGTCGTGTCAGCAGAAGACGAAACTGGAAATTAACCAAAATCAATTTGAATTGCAACACTTCAATGCAAGTTAGAGATTTTAAGTTTAAAACTTTAGATATATTAATGGGTGACAACCATTCAAAATCCAACAATAACTTGAATAAGAAAAAAACATGTTAAATGTTACCTAGCCATTTGCCACTCTGGTCAAAAGCTAAGTCCTGAACAGAGTCTGTGTGACCTCTCATAGTTCTTTCATAGTCTCCAGTCTCATAATCCCAAAGCTATCACAACAAGCAAAAATCAGATTTACTTTGATTTCATCCAAATGAACAAAAGGTTAATTTTACCACAAAAAAACAAGCCTAAGTGAAATAAGTAATTATGTAAGCAGACTTGCATTTTAATTTGTCACAAAATGTATCAACAAAATATAACAAAAAAATAACAAAAAATATATTTTGTTGAAGCAGACTTACATTTGAATTTGCACAAAATAAATCAACATAATAAAAAACATATATATACATATATATATATGTTTTGTTGAAATAAAACAATTAATTAACAACAAACTTTCAACAACTTCTCTTGCTTACTTTGATGGTTGCATCCTCACTTGCAGTAACGATGGCATTGAAAACAGGATGGAAAAGAACTTTTGTCACGGCTCCTCTGTGTCCCGTGAGGCGGTACTTTTCCGGGGGACGGGGGATCCAATCGGATGGATTTTGACGATCTTTACCGGGGAGAGGTGCTTGAGTATCGTTGGTTCTCGCAGACAACATTGCTTCCATATCGACTACCTGTTCGGCACGGATTACAATAATGCCTCTTTTTAAAATTCCAGTCGATGACACAAACAAACCATTACTTTTTTTTGTAATCTTATCACAGACGTCCACTTTTTTTCTAGTAAACCTGAGAACTTGTTTTCTAGTTCAGATGGCTGGAAAAAGTAAAACAGCAAATTGAGAAGCCTCAATTTAAGGCCGAATTTTAAAATACCCAACTAAAAGCTTCAGAAAAAAACTAAGAGCATAAGCAATAAATACCAAACTAGCTTCTCTTTTGAATTCTGCATATGTGCTTTCATATCCATTAGAACAAAGGTAATCGGCCACAGCCTTGTTTCTGAATATAAGAAAAATAAACACAGAAAGTATTTGCATAATTGGAATTAAATCAGAAAAACGCACAATTCTTCACGTTGTCTTTGAGAGAGCACCATCGTGATTGCGTGTTGACCCGGACTCGGTTGTATTAAAATTCAAGAGGTGGCTTACAGGATAATCACTCTGACAGACAAAGAAACATTTGATATACCTGTAATCAATAAGCGTCATAAGGCCTTATACAACACAAACGAAACTGTTTTATCAAGACATCGCTTAATATCAATCAGACGTCGGGAGTTACCCAAGCCTTAAACCAGTACGTGAAACACAAATAAAAATGGATAAATAGATGGAAATCCTCAATCACAGGAGAGAAAGTTAACTGTTATGTTTTAACATCTACCGTGAATCATAAGCATTAATGTTGGGCATAAATTAGTAGCCTCAAGCGCGAATCAATTGCAACAAGGCGCAGAACTTAGTCGGAAGACACAATTAACATAGAAGATAAATAATATTTCACAAGGAATTATTTGCTCTAAAATTCACAACAAACCTAGACCGGGATCAACAACTTTGTTGAACAAATATTGTAATAAAAAAGGACAACTTCCTACACGTCAAAATATGTACAGCGCTTAATTTTTTTCATTATGAATATGAAATTACCATGCTTCTAAAGCGAATTTTTGAATTAATATTTGTTAAATAACAGTCAAAATATCTCTATATTAAAATTAGTTACTAAAAAACGAATTCCGCAGCAGTTGCCATTAGCAATACCGACTCGTTTACGAGACAGTCTAGCGACATGAAGGCAAAAGTATTAGTTATCGGTCCACAAAAGGTTTGCATTTGTTTAAAATGTGATTTTTTTTGTTATTTTATCAGAGATTTTCTGAAGGCAGGAAAAACTAGTCTTTCGAATTTTCTATCCGAGTTGTCAGAAGGGCTTGACACAACTTACAAACCAACTGTAGGGTGCAGAATTATTGAATTTGAAACTCAAAATCAAGATGGAAACAAATCCATAAAAATGGACATTGAGTTATGGGACTGCAGTGGAGATAAAAGGTAATCAATATCCTAAATTTAAAAAAATTGCAATTGAATTTTAGAGAGGCCTAACAAAGTTCAAACCATTGGTAGTTTTTCAACATGTTGGCCAGCTATGGCCAAAGATGCTCAAGGAGCCATTTTTGTCTACGATCCTTCAGAAACAGAAAGCAAAGAATTGTGTCCCTGGTCTGCCACCTGACACCATTTTAATTTTTTTGATTGCCCAATTAATTGGACTTTATTCATAATTTAACAGGTTTGACTACTTTGTGCAACAGCAAGGTCTACGTGATAGGCAATGCGTAATTTTTGAAAATTTCAAAGGTTCCAGGAAGCGACACGGTCAAGCCGGTAAGTAGAAGACATTTATACAATCCTAAGCTGGTAAATCTTACAAAAACGTTGCTCCAGCTGGAGTAATGTCGTCTCTCGCAGTGATTAAAATGCGTCCAGACGACGACTTGGATCTCGTGAGGAGGGACTTCAACAATTACTTTGCCACGATTTTTAAGGAAGTATCCCAGAGAAGAGACCAAGAAGAATTGGATCTCCTCAACATGTAATTTTCATGGTCATTCCACATTATGATGACAATTGTACTGATTGAACAATACTGTGTACAATATTTATTAATTCTATTTTATGGCTTTAAAAGTGTCACCAAGACAAACAACACAACAAATAAAAACAGTTTCACAAGAAATGCTTCAGCCTAGTTTTGTGACTCAGTTAAGTTTGGTTGCCAGTGAAAATCAAGTCACTGGAAATAATGAATCGGAACAACAAACACACAAAATAACTTAACACAAAATAAACAAATAATAAATAAATAAATTGGCCTTTTCAAGAGAAAACTTTATCTGAAGAAAGGCGAACATTCGAATAAGGAAATAGCTCTAGAGAAACGTAATCATGGTCATGCACGAAATTATAAAAGTACGAAGGGTCTGCCGAGTGGACGTCCCCACCGATATCACAGTCTTTGTTTAAATCTATTAGAATGGGCATGTTATCACAAGAGTCATCAGACTTTGTGCTCTGGCACCTGGAAATTAAAAACAATCAGTTAAAAGTCATCAGATGCCATCAGATTTTACTTTAAGGCACTTTGCCAGTCTAAGAATTATGCAAGTGAATTAGTAAATTAAATAATAAATTTAATAAAGTAGCAGTCGTAAATTAGAATAACAATTCGAGGACAACCTTGTGTGATAGGAGTGTTCAAATTGTATAGAAACGTTCATATCACCAAAGGAATTATCGGTTGTAACTTGATTCTTTTCGCCGGCTTTGTGATTATTTTTCTTCAGATTCTGAGAACAATGGCGGGTTACTTTCTTGGGGAAAATTAATTTCTTTATTCTCAGACGTGAGCACTTTAATTTTATTCTTTTCCTTGCTGAAACTTAATT
Organism: Hirudinaria manillensis; assembly: GCA_034509925.1. Lineage (NCBI taxonomy): Eukaryota > Metazoa > Annelida > Clitellata > Hirudinida > Hirudinidae > Hirudinaria > Hirudinaria manillensis. Next base: position 6,979,070 of record CM067532.1, on the reverse strand, counting down.
TATTTTAAATATAAAAATATTGACAGTATGAAAATAACTTTATCGTTACTTTAACATTCTTACTTTTAACATTATTTTCCCGATCCTCTAATTTCCTTGATGTAGCAGTGTCATTTCTACTGTTTGATGATAAGATTGAAGCAGTTTGTACTGGCCTGTGATAAGAATGATCCTTGTTAACTGGCAACATTTCTCGTCCCATCTGCTCCTTTATAGCTTGAGCTTTCCTCAAAACAACTGTCGGAGTTTTTTTGGCAACAGAAAAATAAGAGTGGTCGAGTTTTTTGTTGCGACGTGAAGAATACGAATGATCCATGTCCTTAAATGTTGACTTAACTATCAAGCAAGTCAGAGTAATTGCTAATTTACATATATTCAATAAATTGGAACAAGAGCATGCTCCGGCCCAACATGAAAGTCGAGCTTCGAAGCCCCGACCAATCCACTTTATACTACCAATACAAACATGAAACGATAAAGTACCATACGTTTGATGACCCAAGAATGTTTTCAGATATTTGTCTGAGAGATTTATTTAGTATTTATTAACGTTAAAAGGCTAGTAATTCATCAAATATTTGAATTATTTTGAATTATATGAAATTACAATTTTCAGCATTTTCAACTTTCAAGAGCTGAACAACTCAATTAAAATTCATAAAATTCCTCCAGAATTAATTATTTTATAACTTTTTTATGTATTAATCTAAGTCGAAAAACTAAGATCTCGCGCTTTATCACTGAAAATCACTTTATTGGGGCGGGATGAGGTTAGTTGCCTCTAAATGTCGTCCTATATCATATCATTAGCATGAGATGGATTCGTAACTTTTATGGACCACCTTATGAATGTGTCAGAAAAGAAAAGGCACTAGATTCTCGCACTCTTTTACTACATCTTTGCGTCCGATCTGAATAGATTATTTAAAACCAAGATTCTATTGCAAAATTATTTTCACAATTCTTGCAGTGTCTCCTACGAGCAATACTGTTTCAAGTCTAAAGGTATTTTCAAATGAATGTAGATAAAAAAAAGTAGTTATTTGAACCAAGTAGCGGAGCCTCACGCTAATGTAAAGTTCTCTTCGGTGTTGGAGGTGGAATTTTGGAGCAGGACAAAAAAGTACACTGGATGGACAGACTCGGTGAAACCGACAGTAAATATTCAGTTTTGTTCAAAAATTAGATCTGCTTCCCCACCCGCCAACCACACAGAATTTGGTTCTTCCAGTTTTATAGGAAACGTCTCTTGAATCCATCTTCTCTCGTATTGTTGTTGCTGGGTTGAAGAAGCAAAAATGTGAAACAGCACCCCTAGCAATTACTAAACATTCCTTGGGAAACTGCAGTGGTAATCGTTCAAGAATAAGTTACGTGGGAAACATCCTTCATTAGTCGTCCAAAATTTTGCTTCCAAACCAATGGATGAGGGCTAGGATTTAAAATCAGTAGAGGTTGGGATAGTAAATTTAGATGGGAGCGGGGAATTTTGCATGGACGATAATGATGCTTGCTTTTCGCAGCTTATGAACAGGGTGTTTCGAGGAGCGTACTGATCGAGGTAGGGTCGCTTTAAAAGTGGCTGTTCTACTGATCTAAATCGACTAATATGTCCAATAGCAGCCCTTTTCTTAGCTGCTTTTTATTAACTCCTGGTAACTGGTAACTCTCTAAATCTCACTATTGTTATAGCCCGGGGATCCGCAAAAAACGCATGCATATTATTTTTGAATCATATTCTGAAAAAATCAGAAGATAATTTGGCATGCAGGCTGACCATATGGGTTATCATCGACATTTACAAGTCTAGGCAACCATCACAACTGATTTGAACACACAAGGCACCTAAAAGATTGGTTAAATATTTAAAATAAATAAAAAAAAATAAAGATACAATTCCATAAGAAAGAATACAATTACAGTTCTTAAATGGGTATAATTAAACTGGCTGTACAGGTGTTATCCTGTTGCTTCCTTCAAGAGGTGGAACTATGAGTTTAGAAAGACTTTGCAGGACTTCTATCCATCTGGTGTTGCAATCAGAATTAGGTATTAGCTGATGTTATGCACACATAATACAATGCACTATGCATTCCAACTGCTTCCAAATACTAACTTGAAAAAGTTGTTTATGTCTTCCACTTGGAAATAGTATACTTTCTTTTCACCTTCATGGTAAACTTTGAACATGTTTTCTTTTTGTAGGACCTCGCAGGGATCTGCGATTTTAACTTGGTACCCAGGAAGAGGTAATGACGTCAGTGCAACCACATCCTGTTCAGGCAAAGCTCCAAATACAACATAAATAACTGACACAATTACAAATTAAATAATCCTAAGCTCCTCAATCACTTCAGTAAAGTGTCACCAGTTTATTATTAAACATTATTGAGATTATTATTAATCATTAAGGTATAACTTCTATATTATTAATACATAGCAAGTATAACCTGATGAGCTTTGAAGGAAAAGAGGATGAAGTTGGAGTGGGCAGCAAACCATCTCCTGCTCCAATTCTTCCGATCGCAGCTGATACTCATGTATCCGCTGAAAACAGATGGCGCCGCTGCTTTTACCTGGAAAGAAAAGCATAGCCATCTCAGGCATTTGGAGTGAAATTTGGCTTAAGTTACAAAACCTGGAGCTTCGTCTTTGCACTCTTTAACCTTGCAGTGCCCCGATTCGAGGCTTCGTTGATGGTGACATTTGAACCCAACTGACTGCCCTCTGAGGCCTGACCTTTGACCAGAACCTCGTAACAGTAGCAACAAACTCTGTCCTCGCAGTTGTGGCTGAAGTCCAACTTTGCTCTGTGACGGGAACAAGCTCCGCAGATCACCTGAGAATTAATAGAGGATTAGTTGGATTTCCATCCAACAATAATTAATATAAATAATTAATAATGAAATTAATTTAATTAAGGATTTATTATTATGAATAACATTCATACTATTGTGAAGAGTAATTATCCCTGGTACTCAGGTTGGTTGAGCCTCATCATCATCATCACCATTGTCGTCGTCATCGTCATCATCATCATCATTACTCACCAGTCCACAGGCTCTGCAGTGATGCCTTCTTCGAAAGGTCGAGAAGGTCACTGCACACCTCATGCACATACTCGTTTCATGGTCCTTCACCCAGGTTGGGGCTCTCTTTCCTAATTGGTCGGTCACGACCTGCCAAAGTCATTAACCAATTAGCATCGATTAACCAATCAAAATCTAATTCAATGTTTAATTTGCATGAGTGAGTTATGATTATGATTATGATTTATCTACATTAAGCATGCAATGAAGAATTAAGAAATGAAGGCCATAATTTCAAAATATTTATGGATTTAAATAATTAAATAAATAAATAATATGACAAGCAAAAAAAACTCAACATGATGTAAAAAATATTACACAATCTATGCAAGAAACCAATCGTCTGTTTATAGTTTATATTCATATTTATATATATATATGTATATAAATATATATATTTATTTATAGTTTGAGAATTAAATATAATTAATTAAGTAATTTATGAAATATGCATATGAATATTAAGCAACTCTTCAAAACCAACTGGAAATAATATGGTCATCCTGACTCTATTTGACTTCATTTTTGCCTCATACTCTTCAATGACCCCTTTGAAAGCCTTTGAAAGAACATGCCATTCTTATAGCACAATTTTAACTCTGATTATTAACATTAATAATAAAATAATAATAATAATATCTCAGTTGTAAATAAAACTATAATTGGAATGACTAAAATACTATGAATGTAAATAATATCGCATAACAATGTACTTCCTCTTAACAAGAGCTTTGAATTACTGAATCCAAACAAACCATTTCCCATTCCAGCTTCTCTTCATAGGAACTTTAAATAAATAAATAAATTTAAACATATAATAACCATCATACAATATAATTATTACGGCATGTAATTTATTAATAATAAAAATTATTCAATAGGCCCCTAGTACCACTGCTAAGATTTAGATACAAGTTTTTATGGCCTTTTAAATAGTTATTATAAAAAAGCTGAAACCTTGTATGTAATTCAATTGATTTTTCTCTGCACCTGACATAAAAACAATTTGGAGTCTCCAAGTTATGACTCTCAGTGATCTATGCAGAGTGCAAAAGAAATAATAAAGTAATTATGAGATATATATAACTTAACAATAACTTAAGATATTTTAAAGTTGTTGTTAATATTATTATTGTTGTTAATTATTATAAGTATTATTTATTTTCAGGCTCCAATTTTAATGAAAATAATGATAATTTTAATTAAATACTTAATGAAAATCAAATTACAAATTAAATTTATAATGAATAATTGGAAATTGTGATCATCAGAAGAAAAATATGTCCACCTCCATGTCATCAATGTTCATCTTGGATTTGATTTTATGATGCTTTATTGCTCCAGCTTGGCATACCAGCAGCAGATCATTGAACTATCAATAAGGATGATCTTGTAAGAAATATTTCAATCAAATGATATCAATCCAAAGATCCAACCAAGAAAATGTATCTCTCCATCAATGAACCATCCTTTGCAGATACTCTCATGATTCTCCCTTCTTTGACAAGTTCTCTCGTCGGACTTATCAGGTCAATTTCTCCCAGGCTTTCGTTCAGATCCAGGAGTTTTCGAAACTTTTCCTGCAAATTAAAAGAATGTTTGTGCCAACATTTTTTTGTTTTTATTTTTGAAGAAAAGAAGAAAAGAGAAGCAAAAACAATCTTAAAAGCAATTTGCTCACGATTTTTCTCATCGCCTCGTTTGAATGATGGGCTGCCTCTTTCACAATTTTCAAAGCTTCTGAAAAATTATCAGATATTTTTTTATTTTTAATTATATCAATTATTAATTATTACTTAATCAAAGAAATTAATTCATCACAAACTTTCAGTGTGTTGCACTTCAGCAGACATTTCTGGAAGATGCTTCAAATAATCTATTAAATGTTTTCAAACTTTTAAACATATCTCAGGTTGAATTTAAAGAACAACATATTGATAATACCAATGATTTTAAGAAGAAAATGAGGAAAATATAAAATGAAATTATTTGGAAAAATTATGGAATTGAATGAAAATCTAAAATTAAATAAAAGTAAATCTAATACCTTTTAAAAGGAGTTCATATCTGGGGACCCTCTGCACGGGTTCCAACATGTGATGTTGAAGGGTCAGATTGCCACACTCTGGTCGTTTCTTTTTTACACAAATAAAAATTTTTTTAAATTTAAAAAATTACATTATACACTTTTTAGCATTAAGTATATTATGCCAGAAATATTTCAAAAAAAGGAAAACACTTTGAAATGTACTGCACAGGAGAAAGCTTTGGTTCTCACTTGTAGCTCTTCAACGAGTTGTGCAAACTTGGGAGACTTTCCAAGCCAGTAGTTGATGAGGTCAGAGGCCCTGTCAAAGTTCTTGACGTATTCGATGTACAACTTGAGGAACGGTGCAAACCAAGCCATCACTTCACCAACTTTTAAATCTGCAGAACTTAAAACCATAAATTAAAACTAAGTGGATCTGTGAACAACAAAATTATCCCTGATACTCAGGTTGGTTGAGCCTATAAGCATAATGATCTAGATCATCATCATCATCACCATCATTGTTGTCAAACAAATCATTTAAAATGCTGTTTCAAGTCACTTGTTAAATTCGTTTCTGAACAAATACCTAATTTATTAAATTTTATTACTGTTTCTATCCTTTGAAACGTTGCTGATAAATACATTGTTCATATCATATAATCATTATCAAGAGCATCTTTGACTTACTGTTGACTGATAACTTGGTGAAGTTTTGGAAGAAGAAAGTCGTGATGGAATTGATAAATACTTTTGATGTTTGAAAACATCTGTGGAATTATATCCTTCGGGAACAGAGCCTGATCTCTGTTGACCAGAACGATGTTCATTTGGAAGACCTGAATCGATGAATACATTATGAAATACATTTATACAAAACAATTTACATATTTGTTTGATTATTTATTCATTTCTAACAAGGTCAAAAATTACTTAACCACTTACATGACAAATGATGATAGCAGAAAGAAAATTATGCAATGGAAATGCAATAAAATGTAAAGACGAAATTATTTTATAAACATTTTTTATTCATTTCCAAGTTTAATTCCAATTCAGATCAACAAAAACCTGGTCAAGCAGGTGCAACTTCTTCACGTAACTCTTTTCCGTTGCCAGGAGTTCGTCCGCAATTCGTTGAACTTTTGACCTTTCCACATCCATGTCCTCACAGACTCCACCCGACCCATCTTCCTCCTCGACATCAACAAAATATTTCGTTAGCAAATAACTTTAAATGTTATGAAATTGAAAAATTGATTCAACTTCAACAACAATATTGAAAGATTTGAGATTCCACAATTTATTGTAATATGTTATGTTGTGTAGTTTAGTGTTGTGCTGTTATGTTATGTTGTGTTATGTTATGTTATGTTGTTACTTTATGTTACGTCGTGTTGCATAATGTGTGATTTAAACGTGCCTACAGGTGGAGTAATCATTGCTAAGGATCATGTGAGTGGTTTAGACATCATGAGCACAAAAGTTTTGATGCAGTCTTTACAGGACTATATTATTATGCAAAAAAAAAATACAGGATAAAGTGTTGCAGGAATAATTTAAGGTACAAAAGTAAAAGTGTTAGTTATCATCATTACATTCATTTTATTATCATTGATATTGTTGTTGTATTGATATTGTATCATGTTGTATCATTGATATTGTATCATCACATTCATTTTATTATCATTGATATTGTTGTTATCATGAAATGTCTAATAAACATTAATCATGTCTATCACTTGCAATCATCATCACCAATATTAATTGGAAATCACCTGCAGCCTCTTCAAGTTCAGATGAACGACCAGCTTGTCGTCAACATCCTCATTGTCGCTGACGTCACTCAAGTCTCCCCCCTCACCCCCTTCTCCCCCTTCCCCCCTCGCGCCTTCCTTGTCACGTTCAACGTCTTCGTCAAACTCGTCAAACTCCGACTCCATCATCAACTTCTGCTTCTGCCTGGTGGTCATCCTCCTAGTCAGCTTCCTCGACAGTTTGTAGGACTTCTTTCTCTGAACGTTGCTGCTCTCTTTGCTTACGCAAGGATATCTTTTTCTTATAAAATCAATTAATTGCTTGAATTATAATGAGTATAATAATCAAGGGTTATTTACTAATTCAATCAATATCATCAGTTAATTATAATTGCCTTAATTTCATTTAAATGTCAAAGCTGATCAATTACCCATTGTTTCTGAACAAAAGGTTCATATTTTCATCTGTTTTCTTTGGAGGGTGGACAGTATTTAACTCATTGTTGTGAGAAAAATCTTCCAAATCTTCATCTATTGGGCAGAATTTAAGTGTTGAAGACCCTAACTTGCTCTCATTAACCAGATTTGATCCTTTTGGTGAAAAATCATTTTAAAGAAAAATGATTCTCCATCAAATAAACTTGCTTCAATCATTCAATGGAAATTTAATGAATTTGTAGACAAATGTAAAAATTGAAATCGCTATAACTTAACAAATACCGTCCAACTGTTGAGTCGTATCAAGTGATTCAACTGTTTTCCACTTGGTAATGGAAGAACCAGTGGATATGGAACGCCTTCTCGATTTCAGGCCGTCTTCACTTCCACAGTCAACCACCGAATATCGTTTATCTGTAGAGTCCATGAGCGTTTAGATATGTAGATTACAGGGAGTAAATGATATTCAGCAATCTGATACACCTGTCTTGTCAAAAGCTCACCTGTGAAAATATCTTTGTCGTCTGTTGTGAACGAACTCTGCCTTCCCAAATTTCCAAGTAAGTTGTTCGTTTTGAAACTCATTTTTAATATATATCCACAAGAATTAAATCTCGTTCTAACTATTCAGTTTCTTAAAAAGTTTCATGTAAGATTTTAAGATAAAAACATGGTTTCAAATCGATTTAAGTTCAAAGCCTCAAATCAACAAATTTTAGCTCAGGTGAGCGGGTTCAACATAAAAAGTGCATCTATTTATAACATTCCAACATGCTCCTTTTTTTAACGACAAAGAAATGCACTTTTAAACTAAAACATTGCCGTCTGTTAAACCTTTTTGAAAGATGCGAGCGAAATAGAGTCGCAAGTGGATAGTAATTACTTTTAACAACATCCTATTTAGTCGCATAGCAGAACAAACGTTGCCAAATTGCTCTGAGACTGAGAGGCTGATACTGACCCTAAGTGAGATTGCAAAGATGCTGGTGATTGTGGTTCGTGAAAGTGAAGGAATGAAACGGAATGAACAATATTGTAAAGCTCCCAGAAACGCTTAAAATTTTAATTATAGTCATAATTTCACTCTCAGTAATTATAAGCTTTAAAAAAAGTCGTTAACTGGCTAAGTGAGATGTGTCAACTTTCCCACTAATTACTAGGTCGTACTATCGTTCGATATAGCGCATTGCATGGATGGTAGCAATATTAATAAATATATATTAATATGTGTCAAAAATTAGTTAAAATTGATGTGTCTCGCTCAGGAATGGAATCCCAAAAGAAGAATTGAAGTATTGGTGCCGGTTGCACGGTTTCACAACGGAACTTAGCATTACGTCATTATTTACATTAACCTCTCTCACTCGCGGTAAACATAAGAAGCTTACATAATTCGTTATTGTAAATTGCCTTTGAATACCTACTGATGATGATAACGAATTTTCAAAAAGAGCATGTCGAATGAAACATATCACTTTTTAAAATTATCATTTCAGAAGATCGTGCCCATGCATTCGAGAATAAAGTTGTAAGTTGAACCGGTTAGTATCTTATATCGCGGTACGAAGCAGATGAAATGTTTTATTGTTGGTTATTCTAGGCAAATCTAAACATAGTCACAAGGTTGAACAAAGGAATAAGAATGATTTGAAACTAATGATTATCGTATGTTTCCTTCATTTTGTTTGACCTTATTTCAGTTTTACAAAAATAAACCAATGCCCTAATTAATGAGTAAGCAGCGTGCAAGTGAGATTAAAATTATTCAATTAATGTCTTTATAATTATGATTTAATCGTTGATTAAATTACTAGTAATTTATAATTTCCCTAGAACGCCAGGTACTCAATCTAGCTTACCAATAGTACGTGATTGCCCGCCCACCTATCCGCTAATATGAGGTTCATTCCCTGAGCGAAGGAGAAAAGGAGGAAAGTGTTTTTATCCAGGTTCCAATTTCGTAAGATAATGCCTTTCCCCGAATTATTACCCCCCCCCCCCCATTATTAATGACAAGCACAAAAACTCAACGTGTTCTAAGTTTTATGCCCCTGGAGAAATTCGACTTTAAAACCTTCCACCATATTTTTCAATATGTCCGCTCAAGCGACTGAATTTTGAAAAAAAGAAAGGTCGAATAAATACATAGAATTTTCACTTTTACCTCCAGACAATTTAAAATTCTGGCTACTCCACTTCGATAAATTCCTCACCCACTTGAAACATTCCCTTCGGGCATCCGCCCCTCAAGCTACTCTCATTGTCATGTATATGGACTACGTATATCCGGTATTAACATTGTAAACTGGCATTGTGTTCAGAACCTTGAGTAAATGACTTGCTTAATTTGGTAATCGGATCGAAAACGTTTATAATCTTTCTTCACAAAGATTATCCGTAAGTTAGATTTGATTGTTGTCCTAAAAAATGTACAGCTTTTATCACTAAATCATCTCTAAGAACTAAAAAAAAGTCACTTCGAAAACGATGCTTTATTACTCCAATTTCACGGTTTGGATTACCGATTGGCGCCAGCGATTCCCTTCCCATTCCAAAGCTGCATGTAGCTTTACACACACTGAGAAATAAATACGAAGGGCGTCGACCGAACCCAAAGTCTCGAAAAGATAACAATTAATAACGTCGTAGAAGCACAGCAAAGAGGTCTCGCATTGAGCCTTTCGATCTAATTCCCCCAAAGGGAACAAAGCCCTTACGAATGTTATCAGTTTTTGAAAATTCGTTTAATGAAAACAGAAGAAAACTGAACACCAACTATCACTGCTTGATAACAACTTCGTCCGTCATATAATACGTGCATTCCCTCAGAATTATAGAAATATTTATTTGCTACAATATTTATGCTTATACAAATCGAAAGTTGACACATCCCAGCTCCACGTCCTAACTGTAGCATATTTCGATGAAGACGACTTTGCACAAAATAAACAAGCATAAAAGTACACATCCCTGTTAAGAGGATACAAGTGACCTGGATAGCATGTATAAATTGTGGAAACTGTGATGACAGGAGAATGGCATTGGAAATGAGAGTCAGGTATGAAAATAAAATTTCGAAAAATATGACATTTAAGAACTGACACTCGACTCTAGATGTATACATGCACAAAAATAATGCTAATATCAAAACAAAACATTAGAAAATTACGATATAAAATAAATTTCTTAATTTAAAGTCAGCCAAAAATAAGCGATGAACGTGAGCAAAACCGTATAACTTGACGCATTAAAAACAATAGTTAAGATGGCGGCTGAGATGAAATCAACTTTGTTGTCGTAATCATAGTAAGGCATGTTGTCATGATCTAAATATTAGACGAATTAAGTGGCTTTGGTCACGTAGAATATGAGAAATATGCAAAAGTGTCATCAAGCAGATTGAATAGCAAGGGAAATTCAGCGTATTTACAAAAACTAAAATATTTTGGACAGGACCAAGCAGACAATGACGAGTTTATCATACACATAGTTTTAGGATGATAGTATTTATTCATTTTCTAAGTTTATTCTTCCACTTTAACTGGTTTCTCTTGGGCAGAATTATCAGGGACCAGGTTTTCGATTGTTTCTTTTACTGTGTCCTTTACGCTCGTCTCCACCTTCTCAATGATTTCTTCAGTTTTAGCCTTCAGATCAGTGATTCCAGTTTCGATTTTTTCAGTCACCTCCTTCTGGATGTCCTCGACCTGTTTTTTGACGTCGCTGACTTCGTTCGCCACTTCCTTCTGCACCTGCTCGATGACATCGGTGGAAATGTCTTTGACTTCCGTCTTGACCTCGTCGACGGCCTGCTTGACTCCGTTGACGAGCGGGACTTCGGCAGTCGCGTCTCCGGACACGGCGGCGTCTTCCGCCTTCTTCTCGGCCTCCGTCGGCTTAGTCTCGACCGGGGGAACGGGGGCTTCGAGAGGTTCGAATCCCTCGAGTTTGGTGTAACCCCCGCTCAGTTGCCAGAGTTTCTTCTGCTTTTCTTCATCCAAAGTCTCCTCAGATGATTTTGCTTCTTGTCCATCCTTGAAGTACTTTCCTGTGACATCTGAAGATTTTAAAAGCATTAGGTAGTTAATGACATCTTTATCCATGGCAAGAAATATAATATTTCTGCAATGTATTTTTTCTACCTTTGTACTTCTCATCTGTGGCCAGGGAAACAATGGCAGAAGCAGCTTGCTGGGACGTTCTGGTCATTTTTGTGAAGCGGAGAACGTAGCGGCAGAAGAATTTGATGGCCTTGCCTGCATTTCTCATCAGTTCCGTGGTTGGAACAAAGCCTAAAGAACAAAGTTAGGAATATTTCAAGAAATTCGATTCAACAAGGATTAAAATATGGCTTTACTTAAAAGAATGCCTTATAAGATAGACATATGAATGTGATCAGTAGAAGACGTGAAGGAAATTAAACAAATCGGTTCTGGCATCTCTACCTGGGCAAACGGCATTGACTTTGACATTCGTGCCATCCAACTGGCGACTGAGTTCATAGGTGAACATGAGATTGGCAGCCTTGGAATTTTTGTAAGCCTGGAAGCCAGTGAATGCATTCTCTTTATACATGAAAAGGTCTTCCAAATCCAAGTCTTGGACAGCTGCAAGTGACGAGCAAAGGTCGTTACGAGTTCAAATCATTAAAGTTGAGTCAATGATCGCCACTCACTTCCCATCCACTTCTTGTTGGCCTCAGGATCGTGGATGGACGAAGTAACTACCACCACGCGTGCCTCTCCTTCCTCGCTGGCCGTCTTCTTTAAGTCTTCCAGGAGGAGGTTGGTCAGGAGAAAGTGGCCTACAAATTGAATGTTTCATTGCTAAATGCGCAGTATTGGGCATAAAATTCATTAAATGAAACTGCAGCAAGTGGTGCCCTTTATGAGTCAACTTTTAATTGATTGATTGCACCCCAAAAATAGTGCCCATCATGTGACTGCCTAATTTTTATGATTAAGTTTTAATTGCCGATGAGTTTCTAACGAGCCCTAGATGGTTGCCAGCTTGTGCGATTTTCCCGCAGATGCCCAGAAGAACCGAAAGGTTCGAAACGACCCGACATGGCACGTTACCTAAGTGGTTTACTCCCATGGTCAGTTCGAAGTTGTCCTTCGTGTACTGCCTCTTGGTGTCCTTGAAGTTCAGGCTAAGGCCGGCATTGTTGACGAGCACGTTCAACTTTTTCCCAGAAGCGCGGAAATCCTCCACAAACTTCCTGACGGACTCGATGCTAGACAAGTCCAGCTAAAGGGAAATGGTAATTAAATTTTGTCAGATATCAATGGTAGTTCAAAGTGCCAGTCAGTAATTGTCAACATTTACTTTCAAGAAATCCCTTTAAAGAATAATTTTTACTAATTATTGCGATTATTAAATAATGTTAACAATTATTTTACCCTTAAGATGTTGTCAAAGAAGTGATATTCGCATTAGGATGCATGATTTGCCAACATGGGAGAAATCTCGACGGCAGTAGCGTGAGAAACATCACGTGCGTGGAAGTATCACGTGCACGGTATTAGCACGATAATGGGGAATCTCACGATCGAATTGACTTCCAAATTGCGCAGTTCAAGTCAAATGACATGCTAATTTTCGATACAATTATAAACGTCCTTGAGGCTCACATTCATAAAGGTCGCCAGGGCATTTGGCAGCTTCTTCTTGATCTTTTCAATTGCCTTGGTTGTCTTTTCTTCGCTCCTACAAGCCATGACGACGTCATGACCGGCCTCACAGAGGGTCTTGGTTATTTCAAATCCAATGCCTGCATTGGCACCAGTGACGATGAAAACTTTTCCTGACATTTTCCTAAAAACCGAAAGTACTCATTATTTCAAACGTAATTATTATCATTGCTATTAAATTAATAACACTCCGTTCAATTAAAAATTCACTCTTCAAACAAAGGATCAACGATTATCAATACACCTCTGGGAACCAAGCTGGGAAGCCTCAGTTCGTTCAACCCTCGAAGCACTTAGCCCAGCAGATGTAATAGATGATAATTCAGGCGAAACTTGTTGCAACTCTCAAGTGGCCTACTAGCCAGGCTAAAGTTCTAAAGAGCGTGGAGAGTCACCGAGTCATTCATCTAGCGCCGACCTAGCCGTTCCGCCATCTTCGCTAATTTGCCAGTTATAATGCCCGAACTAATTACAACGTTATGAACTCATGTCAGCAGTAAAATATTTCATTCCAAGTCAGCGAAAAGTTGTCGTTCCTAATTTGGAAAGAAAAAAGTCACCGAGTTCCAAAGATCGCAATAGGATGATGATAATAATAAGGTCACGGGGATCGCTTATAATCGTGTTGCTCTCGGATGAGCGGGAAATGATAATTTTAAACAATTACTGCCATCAACGGCAAAGCATTTTCCCACCAAAAAAAACAATTTGTTCCAGTTTTTAACGACTACCAGCTGGAAGTAATCAAAAGATTCATTCGACTTGGAATTGGATGAACTAGGAACAAGTTGCACCACAATCGGGGAGATAACTCGGCCAACCTGACACCGGCCACTTTAAACCGTCTGAGAGTTGCAACTTAATACTTGCGAAGAGCGATTTATTATCAGAGAGCATATATCCAAACTCCCTTATCACACTGGAAGAGTTTCCAACGCTCCGATAAGAAAAGGCTTGCGACCTTGTGATGTTGTGCAGAAAGTGGGTCGTAGCAGGCTGAGTCATCATCCAGCGATGGATGTTGGCACGCTTGCATCTCGCTCATCACCATCATCATCATCGCCGCCGGCTTCATCTTCAACGTCGTCGTCATCATCTCCACCGTGACCCAGACGAAAGCTTATTCATCTGGAAGCCACTGAAAGCCCTAAGACCCGCATAACATCCTAACCTATCGAGTTTCACGTGGAGCTTCAAAGTGAAAGACGATTGGACAGAAGACACAAAGAGACGCGGAAAGCACGGTGCGTGGCTCGGCGTTGCATGGAGCCCTGGCGAGAGGCGTGCAGGCAGCAGATTGATCAATAGCGTACCACAAGACACAGCCGTACACCGCCGTACGTACGAACTACTCGACTGTTAACAACCACTAACCGCCGGTCAGGTCGGCGTGAGAAAACTTTAAACTGATAGTCGCTCGCAGCACATGTCGGACGGACGGACGGACGATATAGCGCGCTATATTACCTCGCCTGTCAGACAGCTTCACTTGCGAGACAGACACAAGAGCTTTCCTGCATCTGTCTCGCTTATGAGGATGTTCATTTTTAATAGACATTATTATTGTATACGCATAAATATTATATGCAATGCTGCATATTGTTCACGTTACAGAAGCGATGTGCCCGAACTGAATACATCAAAGCTATTTGAGTCTCAAGTCTTGTCATAGTGACTCATCCAGGAAGCAGACGTCTCAACTTCTCAAAACAAGTCTGGGAACCCCAAACCTAACCTACCAAACGCAAGCTTTTGAAATACTGGTCTTTCCGGTCTCTAATAACCTCTCGCATTACGCAATTAGATATCAATTCACTTCTCTTCCGTAGTGACCGGAAGTGACCTCATTGAAGTTTCTATTAGACTCGAGTTAATCCACTCGAAGCTGACTTAAAACTCATCGAAATCTTCCTCACAAGTGACGACATTAAACATTTAACCGGCATCCAGCCAGTTTGGTTTTACCAAACTCGCCGAAAATAAATATCATGCAAAAAAAAATGTCGAATTGAAATAAATATTATGCAAACTGAATAGAAGAACCTTATTTTATCTAAATTCAGACAAGATCAAGCCAGAATACTTACTTAACTGAATCCTCGAAGATATCGCGTCAACGAAGCCTCTCACTGCAAGAGCTGCTAAGATCGGGTGCAGTTGCAGTGGTGTTAAGGCTTTTATAGGCACCGGCGGGCATGCGTCCAGTAGCTTGTGGAGCAGGGATGTGCATGACGATTAATCATCATTCACTTTTTGAATCACTTTTAAACGCTGCCAATGTTTAACCACGCATAATATTCCTAAATTATAGACTTCCAACTTTTCCATCATCGCTCGAACTGTGATCGAGATCGTCGCCAGCAGTTTTAGGCAAATCTTTCCCAAGGAATCAAGATGGCGGGGATTGAATTGTTTAATTTTAAAGATGATTCGGTGAATTTTAATCGACCGCTAAACGGTTAGTGTCATCCTCCCGAATTTGCGACGATTTGGTGACATGGAATTAAAAAAGCTGGGACAAGGACGGCCAACTGATGCGCACAGCTCTCCTAACGATAAAAACTTCTGATAAAGAGCATGAAGAGATGTTATAAATTGTGCAACGTAATTATCTTCTTCCACGCACTTATCTTCATCACTCGCCATTTCTTGATTTAGAAAGCTTCCTGCCGGTGTAGTATGCGATATTAACAAATAGCAGATGTGGCTCGCTAATCCATCGATTCATAAGAACCATTTTGGGTCTGATGAGATTCTTTTGTGAGATTCAACTGAGAATCTCTTGTCAAAAATCATTTTTAATTGGACGAGGAATCACGAAGAAATACGAGAGAAAGAAGAATAAAAGTCCTCAGAAGTAATTGTTTCAAGCCATGTCTGGATGAATTTTTATAATTGCATGCTTTATTAGTGGATTTTATGATCGTTTTCATTAGAAAAGGAAGGAAAATACGCGGGGGCTGCAGTGGCTAGGAAGTTTTTCAAACTGAACGCGTGATTATTTTTAATTATTAGTAATTAGACCAAATTAATAGCAGGTGTTGGTAATGATTTCAGGATTTTATTAAAGCAAAACTTGTTTCCGCATTGCACAAATAAGTTTTCATTAGCTGAAAAATGTACATTAGCTTGAGTTTCAACCATTAAAACCAAAAGTCCATAAAGAGCGAATACCTTGAGACAATGAAGCATAATTCAAGGTTTTAAGAGTTCCGGTTCAGCAAATAGAAGTTTCAAGTTCCTTGTGGGCCAACGTGTCGGCCCTTGAAAGTTGCTGAGTGGTGGTTGGAGAATGAAAAACTCGTTTCAGAAGTTTCAAAGGTAAACCACTACACAGAAAACAGGGGAAAATAGCAAAAGCACATAAATCGAAGCTTTCTCTAAAGATTTTAAAGTATTTCTGTCCAAACTGTGCAAAAACAAAAAAAGCCATAAAAGCTTCCAAATGTTGAAACTCGTCTTTTCTTTTTATCAGCTTGTTTGCTGCAAATCCTTGCTAATCGTCTGGAATTTTTATTGTTCCTGCTTCGTGGCAAAATACCAAACCCAATTGCAACTCAAAAATTCTCCGGCCGGTTGCGATATATGACTGCATGATTTCCAGCCTGTCTTAATTTCTTGAATTAATAATGGTTAATAAATTAAAATGGCTTCAAAGGATAGGCTTTGAAATGATTAATTTAATAGGATGTACCATAAATTGGTCTGATGAGCTGGCCTAGGTCTTTGTGTATGCATTTAAGAGGTCGCATCAGTCTGCCAATCCAACTGATTAAGGCTGGGGGCAAGACATTAATTATGCAAATTAGTCTGAAAAAGTTTTGGAGGGGAGGAACCCATTACTTCCATTGTTTATGCAAAAGGTTTTCGAGTAAATTGTTGTCGTAGCTTTCTTAAAACTAAACCAATTAAAATAAATTAATTAACTTATACTTAGAATAGTACTAGGATGCCAATTTTAAGAATATCTAATTGGCCAGAAATAATTATTTTAATGCTTATTTGCGTCATTCATATAAAGATGTAGTTTCACTTTTCTTCTTATTTCCTGGCATGTCGTTTCAAATGTTCGGTTGATAAAGAATATAATGTAATTACTATATAATATATATAATTTTAAATGTAACTAGCGCGGGATTCTTTCCTATTGACATTAGTGACATTACCCATATCTAAACGTTTCAGTTGGAGTGCCAACGGTGCTTATGATTTGGCAGAGAGTCATGTGAAGCAAATGTTTGCTTTGTTTGCTTAGAATTTCGTTCTACAAATAAATCGAATGCAAATTGTTTCAAATATTGATAAAACAAATGATAATGAAAATATGCGTGTAATTCAATTCTACGAAAAATAAGGATCTTCTATTTCTCGTTGTTATTATAATGCCTAACTGTTTCTCTCTTTGGACGATCCAGTATAACTTATCAATTTATTATTATTTAGCAATTTATCATCCAAATTTCCGACTGCAAATGACCCCAATGGTGGCATGAGAAACTCATTTTGAAATCAGAATCTTAATGATATGAACAGACGAGATAAATAAATAAAACAAAAATCGGACAATTAGAATAACAATTTGAAGTTTAAAGCTGATTACCTAAAGATCATTAAAGCCGTTGAGTAATACCCAACAGCGAATGTGCACATCCCAAGAGGAAAAACTCGAGCGAAGCAGTTTGCAAGATTATGAGGTAACTGGGTTGATGGCAGCTCAAGACAAAGATTAAAATGTCTGAAAGATTTACGACAATGTTTTGGCACGAGAATGAGCGATATTCTAGTGAATCACTTGAGATCGAAAGCATCAACTAAAAGAATACAATGTTTGTTTGTTTATATGTTTCTTTCTTTGTTTTTTCCATCTTTTTGAGAGAAGTTTCATCGAAACAGTGAATATTGAGGTTATAAGGTTATTGAGGTTATGACGAATCATAAGAAATAAAACTGTTGTTTCCTGATGATGCTGGCCTGATGATGATGGTGATGATGATCGTACACGAGCAGATTCGCTTCTCGAATGAGCGGCCTTTATGTGTTGAACGGATAACTGGCCATCATAAACACATGCACACCAACAGGATAATAAATGAAAATTGAAGCGATCTCTCGAGGAAAACCACACTCGAGAAATGGAAAACAAGGATTTAATTTCCTCTGCACCGGGAATAATCTGGAATCAAAATCCTTCGAAGAAAAATACAATTTTGAAAAAAAAAATTAGTCGTTCACAACCAGGACATTCAGAAAATGCACCGAAAGAGTATCACAAATGTATCACAAATTGCAACTTATCACTTCCACGGCCGGTGCCTCCTTATCAAAGTCTGCTTATCGTCTCTGCAGGATGCCCTTATAAACAATCCTTACTCGAGCCGTTAATTAAAATCATTCCCTCCATTGGCACCTCCATTACACCTGTTTACATCAAGTCGTCTGCTTCTCACGTGCCCCACTGCAATTTCCAACTGGCGCAAGGTTCAGTCTGATTTATTAGTGTATTTATTACTTTAATGGTTAATGCAGTCCTCTCTGAATACTTTGAAAGAGGAAGCGAGCATCTCTTAGAAGATGGGAAAAGAACCGTTGGCGAAGAAGGCTATTAGTGGTTTGGGTTGCAATGTCAGACGTGATGCGTGATGGCATTAATTCTAATCACGTACGTGACTGCAAATATGCTTCCAATGTGCTGGTAGTTTTACTAGGGCTACCGTTTCGATTGCTTTTAAAGGAGGATGAAAAGATTTGACTATCAACTGTTTTTTGTCTAAAAACTAAGGCTTTCTTTTATTAATTGAATGTTAGTAGAATGATTACATATTAGAGATTGGTAGATTTCTTTAACTTGTCGGAAATTTGGAAGATCGATTTAAGTCGTAGCGAGATCTACCTCATTGGACAGAAAATGCAAATCGAGACCAAACAATTTCCTTATGACCTCAGCTTTCTCTTTCTCTGGTCTCACTCTCAACTGACCCAATTTCCATCCTTTCTGACACCGTTCCGCTCTGTTTTACGACTTAAACATTACTCGTCTTAATTTACACGAGGCAAAGGAACAATTGCGAAACAAGAACCGATCGATGAATGATCGACAGCAAGTTGTTTATAAATCCGGTTCACTTTTAACCAGTTCATTTTCAGTTAGGTTAATTGAGAATTATTGATTGTGATTAGGATTAATTAATGTGACGTTACCTATACACACTTCGGTCACGACCTCAACTTATGTTAAGCCTTGTGACGCGAAAGTGGATTTCTCTATTTGTTCTCCTAAGGCATTTTCTATCTGATAGGATTGGAGAGTTAGCTTTATTTAAAAAGCCAAATTAAATAGCCGATCAAGTTTATTAAGATATCGAATCGTTTTTAAATAATAATTTGTAAGGTCGGTTAATTTATGATCAATCAAATAAATAAAAATTGTTGTCCAACCTATTGGTCTACAACATTCGTTAATTGTTATTTAAATACTTAAATGTTACTTAAATCGATATTTGAGTTTCATTTCTCAGAGTTATTTATTGATCGTAAGGTGTCAGGCCTACCTTTATCCGATGAAAGCGAGGTAACAGTTTTCACTCGTGATGATAATGAGTGTTAATATCCATCAATACGCAGTTTTTGCTTTATTTAATAAAATAAAACTTCAAAATTAAAGTAAATTAATAAGTTACTAATAAAAGTAAAGTCGGTGTTAATGAAAATTTATTTTCAGATGTCCTTGTGAACATTTTTTTCCCAAAATGGTCGAACGAAATAAGTTCGGAAACCATTGCTGTAATTATTATAGCTATGATGATCATCTTTTAAGTCTCCAAGAGTAGGGGAAAGCGGGATTAAGAGCAACACTTTTCTCATTTATTTACGGAGTAAGATAAAATCATTGTGGCGCATGTTTAAGCTTTGTATTTTGATTCCAAATATGTTTATAGCAAAAATTCTTTACCTCAAAACCTGAAACCACAATAGTCCGTTGAAGAGGAGGTCATGCAAGTGTTGCATCACCGCCTGTTAAGACCTTAATGATTGAGATTACGTTGAGATTACCTAATGATACTTATTAAATAACCGGATAAATTACTTTTGTAAAGTCTAATTTTGTTACTTAAGTTTTAGACTTTACTACTACTAAAAATGCGAATTTAGTAGTCTAGAGTATCAATGTTTTGATCAGAGTTCCTTATGGGTTTGTGGTAAAGTTATCGTCTCTGTTCGTTAGCGTAATTTGGTATTTCTTTGGCGGTGATTACCTAACAACTTTCAAAAACATCATGGATTTATATGTGAAACATAGAGTAAGGAATTTAAATGAATTTTTTGTAGTATATTCATGTGTTTGAGTGTCACACTTATCCGTGATTTAAAATTCAAATTAAAAAAATTACACCATTGTTTCTTTATTACGAAGTCAGTTTAAAAATTGTTGGAAAATAGTAAATGGATAATTCGTTGCCATTGGTAACCAGATTCACAGCTATTTGTAACATATGTTACAAATGCCAAACCTTTTCTCACATTATTGTAGTTTTATAGAAAATAAATCACAACTGAAGAATGACTTCTTTTTTGTCTGAGATTGATTGCTTACATTGCAAAATAGAATATTAATGTGTTGTGTGAGGAATTCATGTTTTAAAATAAATGTGCTAAATCAATGCAGGAAACTGAATATTCAACCTTTAGAAAGAGGGTCCGGAAAACAACTTATCAGAGCAAAAATTTAAAGTTTGATAGACCTTCCCTAGCCATGACAGGCATGTTTGCTGAACTCTGTGAAATTGGGGTTTCTTCAATGAAAATCATTTGATTTGCAGAATTTGCGGTTGATTATTTGAGGGACATTGCACCAAGGGAATTAGGTAGGATTGACATGTACTGGGCTTCTTCCATGTGCCAGTTAGTGCTAAACTTACTGCTGTCAAGATTTTTAGCTCTTAATTTTCAATTTAATTTATGAGTTGTGTTAATGGATCCTGTATATTACAGTGATTGAAGTAGTGGCTCTACACTGCAACATATTTTATATTATTTGATCTTCTGAAATAACTAATTACATCCTATTTTATATGATGATTAATACTTTTGAGCACATTGTGTGATTACATAAAGATGTAATTTAAATTTGTTATTTTAAATTTAATTAACTGAAATAAATTAATCCCAGGGAGTCCTATGTTTCTCCGTGCACTCTGATGGTTGCCCTCATGTACGCTAGAAGACTTAAACTCAACAACTCTCAATACCTGGAAACAGTACCCTCATCCAATTTGCTGATCGTTTCAATGGTTTGCCTTCAATTTTTAGTTTTCTGATTGAGATCTGGCTTGATAAATTTTAGTTATTTTTTGCTAGAATTTGTAAAAAATAATTTTTTTAAAATTGTTTTAAAATGCACATTTTAACAATATATTCCGATTATTGTTCTATTAATATTTCTAATAGATGGTTGCCTCAAAGTTTTTGGTGGAAGTGGATGACACAACATTGGAAGAGTGGATGAAGGCATCGAACATGGACTCAGATGAACTTTATGAACTGGAAATGGACTTTCTCAAGGCTATCGTAAGACTTCAAATAACTGAATAATAACTCTTCAATAAAATAGGAAATGTTTATTTCAAATTTTAATTTATGCAGTAGTATTACAATTAGTAATACAATACAGATGGTAATACAATTAATACAGGATATTATTATTAGGATATTAGTATGATATACATGATATTTATGAGTATTTATGCTTTCGAACCACTTGACTTTTACCAACTGTAAAATTTAAATATTATTAATATTATAATATGGGTGTGTTTCCAGGACTGGAATCTTTTTGTGAGCAAAGGTGACTTTTGGTTCTTCCTCTTTCAACTTGAACAAAGGTAAAGGTGTTGGAGATTGAAGGTTTTAAGTATTTTTTTTTTGATTAAGCTCTTCATTATAATTCTTCTCTAATTTTCAGGATAGCCTGGCGACAGTATCAGAGTAGAAACGAAAAGTTCTTTACTTACACGGATCTTCAAGTTCTCAGCCAATCGAGTGATGGGACCATCTGGATTTCTTTTGTCAAAATGTGCCTCGACATCTTCAAGGTTTTCTTCAATTTAAATTCTTTTTTTTTTCAAATCAAACCGATTTCACTTTTAATGACTTTTTTCTTCAGGTCATGACTGTTTGCACTGTCACTTATGTAGCAGTCATTCTCACGATGGCCAGTTTTCCATACCTTAAAAGGACGGCTTTGGTGGCCGATCTTGGAAAATCCGACGTCTTTCGTCAGATCCTGAATCCGAGATACGAATCTCCTCCGATGGATTTTGAAGGCCACACTTTTGGAACGGGTGATTCCCTGGATGATGGTGGATTGAACGATCGAGCTAATTTAATGAAGAATTATTCCGAGGGTCTTTGCGCACGTGGTGATCAGACTAATCTGGAAAGATCTTTCAATAACAGTTTTACTGTTAAAAATCATTCAAGTGTCAAAGATCCTGATGATCCTGGACAACGAATGATGAGTTTATTCTCAGTGCCTTATCCTTCAAGCTTTTCCCACTTTACCTTTCCTGAGCCACAATCATCATCATGACTGAGAGGAAGTTGGTTTCAAATCTTGTGCCTGGTTTGTTGTTAGTGGGGTTGTTTGTGTTTAAAGTTCTAAATTCTGTTTGTTTTGTTTTTTTTTTTCAGAAAATTTTGTTTGGGGATCTGCAGTAATGTTTTGCCAAAAATTTTATTTTCTTATTTAGCATATGGTTTTGTTTGTCCATGATTTTTCTTTATGATTCAGCGAATTGATAACAACAAGATTGTCTCTGACCACAATATCATATCTTATAATTCAATTCAGGATTTTTTAATGATTCTCTGGACATCAAAATAAAATTTTTGCCACCGCATTGATTTTATCAGAAAATGAATTTGAAGGGATGACGCCCTAAAGTTGCCAGAAGGGAGTAGTTTCTGCTAACCCTAACCCTAACCCTGCTAAGTGGGCAGAAGTATATATAGAAGTCAGTGTCACTGCTAGCATTACGAGCTAATAATATCGATAAAATATTATCCATCGCCTAACACTTTTTCTGGGGCGGATTTACTGATTGGTTGAGCATTGACTAGGGTTTGCAACGAGGGCTACATTAAATTTAATTCTAGCGATTAGCGGCAATCGAAGTTGCGTGGTTTGGAAATATGTGTCTGAAAGTGGGACCTTTGCATGCAATTTATTTTGCTCGTTTATAAATATTTAAAACTATTTACCCCCGGCGATTTAAATTCTTTAATATCCGTGCCATGCTGAGCTGACAGAAGGATGAATTTTGAGTAGGGGACATTATTGTCAAAAATTAGACACATTAATTTCATTAACATAATTTTATAATTTAGTTTATATTTAATTAAATTTGCCAACTAGCTCGATCAACATATTGAGCATGGGTCGTTTAATCAGAAATCGTCTTTTAAGCAGAGTTTCGATTCGGGGCTGTGGTGGTTGTGGTGTGATGGGTCGTGCGCTGCGATTTTATTATCAATGCAATTCTCAATTCAGTTTTGCATGCAGTAATTTTAGGTTTCAACAAATTCCTAGGTTGGTTCACGCGGTAAAGTTATGGAAATTGCAGCACTATTGCAAAGTTACATGTGATGCCTAAATTCTTCGATTTGCTTCGTTGCAGCAGGCATTATTCTGACATCAAAGGTCCTGGAAAAATAACATCAAAACTCACATCAGCTTACATAAATTATCTTGACAAATTTGAAAATAAATTCAAAAAGTCTTTGCCAACAGCACATAAGTTATTTCGCCTGTTTAAAGATGGTTAGCTTGATAGAGTGACAAGTGTTCTATGAAACATTGGCACTAATTCTTGATGGAAATTTGGTGCAGGTGTTGCAGACTTTTTTCGAGATGCAAAAGAATACTACAGTGTTTCAAGGAGCATTTGGTCAGGCAAACCACTTTCAAACATCAAATGTAATCAGTTACAACTTTATCAACAGGTATAGTCATTAACTTTTCATTTTTATTAAGGAATTTTCTGTATTTCTGTTATGGTGCAATTAAAACTTGTTTAGAACAGAGTCCTTCTTAAGACTGGTTTTGTTGCATAAAATGATTTTTATAGATGCCAGGAGATCTCATCAAATCTGCACCATTGATAATCTCAATTCCCATTCCTCTTGTTACATATGTTATCTTTCCTGTCGCGTTAGTAATCGAAATATATCTTTGATGTCATTGATTTCACATAATTTAATGAATTTTTCTTAAGGTATTACATGTATCCTCAGTATTTACTGTGTCGACATTTCTGGACTGAGGAGCAGAAAAAGATTTTTGGAGTCGAAGATTTTGAGTCCCGTGTCATTCACTATTTGAAGATATTTCAATATCTTGAAAAACATCTTCAGCACATCAATGATTCCTATACTAGGAGCAAATTTGAGTGTCTACTGAACAAAGTATTTTACTTATTTGCAAGCTCTTGATTTTCATATAATTCAACTATGATTTTGCCTAGTTTGACAAAATAATTATTAAACGTCCACCACGCAGAGTAAATAAATTCATTGATTTTGATGACTTCCAGATCAAGCAGGCCAACGAAGAAATCCGAGCCGAGGACGTTCTGAAGTTCAAGGACCTCTTCGCGACTCTTCCGTTCGGAATGGAGCATCTCGTGGAAAGGCACAAGATACATCTGGTGATTAGAGAACCAAATCGATTGAAATCTTGAGTTTTCTTTTGACTTTGAACTTTGAACTTCAATCGCAGTGGCACCTGAGCAGAGGTTTGGAAATCTCGACGAGGCGGTCAAAGATAATTCAGGATCTTCGTCTCTTCAGCAGCATCGATGCTGCACTCCGCAGGGAGGGCATTGACAATGTTGAGATGAAAACCCTTTACGAGGTGACTTTCTCTGGCAGCCGTTGCTTCGTTTGTATTCCTTCAATTTTAGTATGTTGTGTATAGTATCATGTGTCGTACTTCTAGTATGTTGTTTATTTTTGGGCAAAACATCCAAACCCATTTGAATCTAATGAAGCCATTAGTGTGAGAATAGGATGGGAAATTTTATTTAAAAATGGTTATTTAATACATTTATCAATTTACATGCATATTGATGGCTGCAAATGTGATGTGCATAGCAATGACAATTTTCAGCCACTTGGGATAGTATGGTATTTAATATTATTATTATTGCTATTATTATTATTATTATTACTATTATTAAGGAGTTGTTTCAGGTTGCAATGTAAAAAATAATTTCCCATAATTTGAGTTCACCTATCACTAACATTGACTTTGAAATTGGCAAAAGATTGGACTCAGGAGAGGGATCAATCCCTATGAAGTGTCAAAGAAGGACCTCAAAAGGTATCTTGAGAATTGGATCAAAGTGTCCACCAACATTGATGGTTAGTAGTTACTCAATATTACAATTTCCTTAGCAATTCCTTCAATTGATCTCATTAAATAAATTACTTTATTTATTTACTAATTGATCCTAAGTAATTCAAAGTTATCTTTAGTTATGCAAGAATTTAAGTGCCTGAGTATCATAATCACTGATTGTTAATCAGGCAGCAGTTTCAATGAATTATTAATGTTGATATGATAAATATTCCAATTTCAGAGGCCAGCTATTCCCTACTTCTGCATTGTCCAGTCCTTTTGAGCCCATTCTGGTTCAAACAGGTGAAGATACCTCAAACTCAAATCTGATTGGATCCCAACTTATGTGACTGCCTAAATAATGTTAAACTGTATACATCTTTTGCTTTTCATATTATTTACAAGATAACTTGTTATATCTTGTATTTTCATTGATCAAGCATGAGTAAATAACTGTACAAACAACAATAGATGAGAAATTAGCATTTATTGAGATCAAGGTAGCTTGCCATGAGCCTGCTGTCACCAGAGCACAACTATTGTAACGTCCTCAAGTCGACAGTTCGTCCAATTGGTGCAAAATGGACTCCAATTCATCATCTTCTTCGATGCGATTGGCTTCCGTTATTTTGCTCAGTTGCTTGGCCGGGTGGACGGACGACTTGGACTTGTGCCGACCGGCTTTGTCACGACGCGTCCTCTGCTCTCGCTCGGCATCGTGCGGCCCTTCGCCGTTTCGAGTGCCGGCATTTCCGTTAGAGTTCGTTTTAGCACATTGAGGCCAATGCTTGTCTCGTACGACTTGGTCGTTCAGTCTTTTCAGTTCAGATGATTTGTTCTGACGCATTGCAGAGGGCTTCGAGGCGAGAGGTGATGTTCTTCCGTCTCTTTCTTGATTAATGAATCTATTTGTGGGACGGGGTAATTCGTCATATCCACGGTGGGGCGATTCTCGAGGGGCGTTCGGATGCGATGGGAGTTTTCTCACTGGCGTGCGTTGGTCCGGCGTTCGATCTTGTCTGAGGATGAATTTCTCGGGCGAGAATGATTGTCCTATGTGAGCAGTTTTCGACCTGTTGGACCTAGGACTGTTCTTTGCTTTAATAGGTATGGATGAACCGCTTCTCTTGACGGGCACTTCGCAGAAAAACGTTTGGTTGGTCTCTGAATCTTCTCTCTGAACCAGCCTTACTGCTTCGCAAAGCTTTGGTTTGTCGCTAGAGGTTCGTTTCGCGGAGACGTTTGGGGGACCGACCGATCCATTGGTGCGGATCTGCATTAATTTGGACTTTGAAAGGTTCAGCTCCTTGTTGGCGAGTGCTTTCGTACGGCACTGGCAAGAGGGAGCCTGGTTCGTCTGAGGATGAAGTTTTTCACGCTTCAAGATTTTTTCTTTGCGGTTGATCTTGGGCACGATGGCGACCGGTTTAGGATCGGCTTTGGTAGATCGCGCTGAGTCATCGACGGGGGTCTCATCGTAGCTCTGGCAAAAGGAGAAAAATATTACTTAATTCTGGTAAATCATAAAA